>CAUYSK010065497.1:0-50946 GCA_963575035.1 Avahi laniger
TCTACATTAGAGTTTATAAACTGTTTTAGAATATATTTAGACATCTCTAGTTTTTTTAAAGTGTTGGAAATATTTTTCATTATCTTAACATTTATGGAGTGCCAATAAAGTGGTAGTTAAATAGTGGTAATTAAATAATGATAGCTATAATTTCTGTTTACTGTATTTTGTAAGATATTCAAGTATTTTGTAATTATTTTTATATAATACTTGGGAATAGTATTTTGGCTAATTGTAATGGAAACCTCTACTATAACAATTATTTACAGAAAATACAAGTTTATTTCATTCTTCTATAAAAGATGTCTAAAGTACTGAGGTTTTTCTGTCATTCCGCTCTCCTGTCTTAGTTCTTGGCCTCTACCTTCAAGACCATCTTATGGTCCAAGAAGACTGTTGGAGCTCCAGACATGGTATCAGTATTCCTTGCAACAGGAAGTAGTAAGGGGGAACAGGAATCTCCCTTCCTTTTAAGGAGACATAGCACTTTTTCTTTCATTTCATTGCCCAGATGTTAGTTAGGCACATGGCCACACCAAATTACCAGGGAGGGTGGAGAGAATATAGTTCTCATTCTGAGTAGTAACTTGCCAGGATCAAAACAAAAGCTCTATTACTGGGGAAGAAAGGGAGAATGGATATTGACAGGCAGCTTGCTGTCTTTGCCTCATTGGACTATCATGAAAACCTTTGCCCTGTTACAACTTCCTCAAAACACGTGCACAAACATGCATGTGTGTACCCACATGTGCATACCCACACTATGGTAATGATACTTAAGTGAAGACAGTGTTTTTTTTAATTCCTCCCTAGCTATATTTCATTTACTTGCTTATAGAGATGATTTTTGACTTTTCACATAGTTGACTTAGAGAGTTTAATCATACATAAGTATTGGATTGTAGGAACAGCAAAGAAGATCTTCTGATAAACCAGTGATAGTATAATCTACTTGAGGTCTTTGAGCACATTGCTTTCAACCTATGCCCCGTCTATTAATAAGTCCTCTAATAAGTCTCCTCATTTGATTGGATCAGCTTATAGTATGTGATATATAAGGGTACATATTTGAGGTTGTCTGTGTGGAAGACTATCTATAAATGTCAACATGTCTCCTTTGTAGAACACCAGGAATGAAACTGAAGCTGCTAAGATAGTGGTACACAGAGTAGAAAATGTTTTGCATTTTAACCCTGAAAGACTAACAACTTGATCTCTGATACTTATGTTTGCTGTAGGGAAATTTCTAGTGAGGAAAAAGTAGATAGGAAAATATATCCCTAGATCAATTTCTTAAAAATGTGCTATCTATAACTCTAATTTATGCTAAAAGTATCTTTAAAGATATGTATCAGAATATTTCAAACAGTTCTGAATTTCATGATCCTAAATTTTCATTACCCTGATATCAAGTTTGTTTCTTACTTGTTGTAGCTTAAATAAGGCAGGAATTATGAGGAATTAAAGCTAAGACAAGTCAATTCTGGAAACATGGTAACTTGAACATTGCCCCTTTCCTCTTTACTCCCTACTTACAATTCCTCTACTAAGGAATGGGCATCTGGGAGCACATAAGGCCTTGAATGCTAACTGGAATCTAAGTAGAGAGAATTGGTACAGGGCTTGCTTTCTTATGAACTGAACAGGTATCTGGAAGACAGCATCAGAGACCTGGGGTGAGGAGCAGAAATGGTAGATCCTGAGAAGATCTTAGTCTCAGAGATCTGTGGACCCTCTGGGGAAAGTCAACAAATGTCCTATGGGAGTATGTCCAGATTCCCTGTCCCTCAAGTCAGGAAGTAGCTGAATGGATGGGCTTCCTGTTGGTGAAGCGTGGAAGAACACATGTAGACATTTCCTTGGCCTCGGTGGGTGACTGGCAGCTTGTTTCTCCACTGCTGCTCAGTAGGTATAGAGACCATTTCAACTTCCATAAGGTACCTCAACAATTTGATCTGAGCCCCAAAGAGCCGAAGAAGAAAAACAGCAAACCACCTCAGGATTGCCGGCAGCCAGAGAAGGATAAGTCAGCTGACAACGTACATGCTCAACAAAATAGAGCTGCCAGAGCTCAATGACAGCAACTTGATACATAAAAATATTAGTTACTTAAGGAAATTCAAGGATAGAACCCCCACATTAAAAAAAAAGGAGAGAGAAAGAAAACAAAGAAACAAAAGACACAGCTGCCAAGGCCCTGAGTTCAGGGCGCTGGGCTCGCGTGGTGGGCGGGCGCTTCAACTGTCCAGAGCTGGGAAGCGGATGGAGACAGAGGCGCAGAGTCTTGGGTTGAACCCCTCTGAACCCGAGAGCCCTTCTTTCGTGATGAGAAGGCCACCCTTGGGAAAGCTTATACAACATAGCATCCCTGAAGAAGTGTCCCTCAGCTGTAGACTAAAGGCCCTGGGAGATGCCTCTTATCTCAAGAAATGTGGTGCTGCCGATGGGTCCCCAGTGCCTGCACACGGGTCCCCAATGCCTGCACACTCTTTTCAGGATCTTCCGATCCACCTGGAAGGCGTCAGCTCTGTGGTCACTTTCAGAAAACAGAGGCGTTTTACTGCCCGGGCGTCTAAGGAGCCCAGTGGGCAGTTAGGGCCCAATCTGGACCTCTCTGCTCCTAAAGAAGATCCGCCTGTGTCGACCTTATTGGCCCAGCAGGAGCAGAAGGGAGAGTCCCACCCTGCAAGGAGCTGGCCACGAAACTCAGGTTTGCCAGGGATTCCCGACACCGCCAGGAGAAAGAGACCAGACCTGAAAAAACTGAAAGCTGCGATGGAGCGAGTGAGCCAGTGGGAAAGCCACCTGCTTCAGAACATTGAAGACGCCGCCCAGCACCAACTCACCATCCAAGCCAAGAGGAAACGGGCACCTGAGGAGCTTTTGTTTAACACAGAGAACCAGCATCAAATCTCCTCCGCTCAGACGTCTCAGAGATACCTGTTTTTGTAGACATGTTGTGATTATTAAATACAGAGCTAGATTTTATTCTTGTAAATGTTTACATCCCCTACTTTATCTAAATATAATTGCTATTCTCTTTCTAAAAACAAAGAAATACTTACATTTCCAACCCCATCCCTTCCTCTGCTGCCTCTCCACCCTTCCTCCAGGTGGGCTGGCTCTCCTCAGGGATGGGAGGAAAGCTTATCACTAGAGTGGAATCAAAAAGGGCAACCCCTAAAAGAAATCTCAGACTGGATGAAAAAAAAAAAAAAGAAATAGTAGATTATAAGGGCATGTAAGATCTAGGATGTACTGTTTTAAGAGACAGGTGAAAAGTTTTACTCTCAAGCTGCAGGGTGGGTAGAAAGTGTTCCTAATCAAGAATCTAGTTCTCCCTGGAAGCACCAACATTTCTTTGGAGTTTTCCAACAGAGAGTTAATGTGAAATTCTTCACAGGAGGGATAGATGTAGGCTGGTAGCTGCAATTATTGGGATAGTTCAGATTTCATGTGTTGATGTCCTATATATGTGGTAAGAATTTATTCACCGTGTAGTGTGTTTAAACATTTGTAAGTTTTATGAGCTAGTTCTTCTGTAGAAGCTAACTGTTCAAGTTGTTCACTTTTTTCTTTCTTCTGACAATTATCGATTATCAAGTTATAAAATTATCAGATTTATAAAAATAAGAAGCTTAACTTTTTAGATAAAACATGAACGTATAAAGCAGCAGAAAAACCTCCTATGTAAGCTTATGACATAAATACTTCAGAGAAATTCCTTCCCATCTTTATTATGAAAAATAAATCATTTTCATGAGAACTAAAAAAAAAAGAGTTCCTAACACAATGGATGAATTAGACCCAAATTAGTATCTTTAAAATTGAGCACAATAAATATTTAAAGCACAGAGAAAAATATTAGATAAATCGTGAGGAAAAAGTTAAGAAACTTGGAGGTTAGATCTAGAGGATTTCACATGCAAGTGAAAGGAGTCCCAGAAGGAAAAGAGAAATAGATGCATAAGAGACATAATTAAATACATAATATTTTTTTTATGAATACATTTGTTATAGTAAATATTTCCTTTAGCTGAAAAGAAACCTGAGTTTGCTGCTGCTGAGTGTTTACCAAGTTCCAGACTGTATTGATGAGAAAAGACCTGTACCAGGCATATTCTGGTAAAATTCCTGTACTTTTAAGGATGAAGATAAATCTTGCAAGTTTCTTATTTAGTTTTAGTTATTTAATTATAATTTAAATATTATAAGTTAATTATTTAACAAAAAAATTAAATAGCATGTCCTGAAAGAAGAGCACAGTGACCTAAGAATCTCATCCCCAACCAAGATATCACTTATCAGTCAAGTTAAAAGAAAGATTTGTGAGGGTATGCAAAAATTTAGAGAGTGTCATGTTCATATCTCATATGAATAATTTATTTTCCAAGGACTCTAATAATTAAAGAGATGAAGTAGAACAGATATCTATCTAGGGGATGGTGGTAGGTAGCAAAAAAACTTAGAAAATATTGTGTGTGTGTTATGTGTATGTGTGTAGTTAAAATTGTAAGGATGGACTGGGACTATGTAGGTGCTAAAATGGAAAGCTTACACTAAGGGTGTTCCTAATACTAGTTTAGAATTAAAACTGCTGAATGTTGTAGTTTGTTGGGGGAGATGGCAGGCATTATCACTTTAAATAATAGAGAAATGAGTCTGATTTCAGTACAGTGAAAAGGAAAGTAACCATTAATTGAATGGAAAAATATAGTACATCTTCCAAGTTAATAAGAGATTAAAAATAGAATGACTAGCACCTGATCAAATCAGTGAAAGTACAAATCAGAAAAATTAATAGTGTATCACAGCAAATATATTGGGATTTTTACGCTTATCTCCAAAAGCTTGTGCATTCTATTATCAAGAGTCTTAGTTGTCAAATTTTAGATCTCAGGACCTCTTTATACTATGAGAAATTATTTAGGATTACAAGGAGATTTTGATTATGTGGACTATATCTGTTGATGTTTACCATATTAAAATTAAAATTGAGAAATGTTTAAAATGTATACCAGTATATTTAAAAACATTGATTCACCTATTACATGTTAAGTAACATTATTTTATGAAGAATAATTATATTTTTCAAATATAAAAATTATGATAGTGACTTTATATTTTTGCAAATATCTTTAATGTTGTATATGACAGAAAATAGCTGGATGAAGTCTCATGTCTGCTTTTGTTTGATACGTTGTTTTGATTGAAATATATCAAGAAAATTTGGCTTCACATTGATATGTACTTAGAAAAGGGAGGATCCCAGAGCAGGTCTTAGGGACCTCAGGAGTCCTTGAATCATGCTTTGAGACTCACTGATCTAGAACAATGTATTTTACATATAGTTAAATATGAAAACAATGTTTAATCAGAAGGTAATATTCTCTTTTTTGTGAGAACATTGTGTTTATGGAAAAATAAATCTGTGTTTTCAACATCTCTTCTGAAAATTTAAGAACCACAAATGTGAGGACTATTCTAAATTTGTTGAATAGTGAATTTTTTTTCTGTGATCTTGAAATTTGAGAAATTATAAATATTATGAACATCAAAATCCTAGATTTTTCTCTTATGATTAATATGTAAGTACCAGCTCATCATATTAGTAGAATTGTGACAAACCCTATTACTTTTTAAGAAGTATATGTTCATGAGTTATTTTAGTTAAAACTTTCCAACAGTTGAGAGGAAAAGTGGTTTGCAATTTAATTGGGTTTTGTTAATTCATTTATACCTCCCCTTCAGATTTACTCATCAGTAATGGGTGTGTGTGTTTGTGTGTGTGTGTGTGTGTGTGTGTGTGTGTGTGTGTGGATATACACCTACATAATCTTAGATCCCTTAGATTAAGTAAAATAATACGAAGATATTGAGTAGTATGGCACGGTGAAAGCAAAGATCTCTTTATAAATTATTTTTTCATGGAAACTTATTTTGTTTGAAATATTATGCTTCTTAGGACACTAGATTTACTTATGTACATTCCAAAATGAAGCATCTTTTGGAGGCTGTCTGTAGAGCTAGTGTTTTTGCCAGTTTATATACTTTATCTACAATTAAATTTCATAAAATCACTTATTATGAGTCATTAACATATAAAAGGGAAGACAAAAATTTTTCTTGGCTCACTGTGAGGCCTTAGGTAAGACTTTTCATTGTCTTTAATTTTTCTTCTTTCATAAAAAATAAAAGGCTCAGATTAAATTTCCAAGGTCATTTTTATCTCTAAACTTGTAAAACTTGGTGAGTAACCTGTGCCATTGGAAATGAATTGAAACATTTTATTATGAAGTTTAATTACATGTGTACCTAATGACTGCTAACAAATGTCAGGTAATACTCTGCACTGGAACCTCAATGATGCCGAGTAGAGCTTGGTGTAAAGTACATTTTATAGTAGGTATAGCATTTTATTAGTAATACTCTATATTTCCTACAGAGTGAGCTACGGGATTTTCTGTCTGGCAAACAGTATGCAGTAGGTGATGAAACTGATCTTTATGTACCAATGTCACCAATGAGTAAACACAACCAGGATAATAAAAAGGTACTGATAAATTGTGAGTAAATTAAAGCACACTACGATCCCCTTCAAATCACTATGAATTTGGTAGTAAATTAAAGTTAGAATGTTTTGTTCTCTTTTTTTAAATTTTTACAAGTTTTTAAATTGTTTAAGTAAAACTATATTTGCAAAGAGTAATATATTGGAGAGTGATAAGAACATGGTAATAATCAGGGTCTTCATGGTTTTGGGCCAAGGTAACAGGCACTGAGCAAAAATAGGTATCATTCAGAGTACCAGAAAAGTAGTTAAAGATCCCGGTTGTCAGAGTTCTTTGAATCTTTCTATTTGATAAACTTCACATTTACTATTTCAGATGGTTGATTCTTGGGAGAATATGTTCAGTTGAAAAATCTGGTCTGTACCCTTTGCAGTAGTACAACTGATATATCAAGAGTTCTGTTAGCAAGGTTTGTTGTGTAAAGAAACCATAGCAAAATAGTGTCACGTACAGCACATACAGCTTTGGTCTAATATAACTTATTTTCAGCTGAATACTATGTTAAGTACCTAATTGTTAATATATATGTTAACCCCCATTCACCTTGGTAGTTATGTGTATGAAAGTGTCTATGCTTAATAAAATCACCTTTGACATGAAGAGAATTTAAGAATATTGGAAAAGCAGTAAAATTACATTCAACATATTCAAAAAATATAATATATAAAAAAAAGGTCTAGAATGCACCTACTTCCAAAATCCACTGCTCCAATAAGTTAACGTATTTGGTGAATCACCTTTTTTCACGAGACATTGCTGAGGTAGATTCTCCCATAAGTCCCATGTTATACAGATTGCACTTTAAAAAATATATTTCATCACTGCCCTCAAATATCTGTATACTCCCTGGATTTAATAGTCTGTGCTTTATATCTTCATCTCATATGTTTTCTGTCTTATTTGAAAGTAAGTTGCTGAACTTCATGTGGATCCCTAAAGTTCTTCAGCATACACTTCCTGAAAATAATGACATCACCACAGTATCATTTATCATATATAAGAAAACTTAAACAAATAGTCCCTAATATCACTTACTAATGTCCATATTTCGATATCTCTATTTGTCCTCAAAATTGTTTTTATGTCTCTTTACATGTTTTTCCTCTGGAAGAATCCCCCAATCTCTTTTTTCTTTCTTTTTATTTGTCTGATTAATTCCTTGTGGTATTATTTAGCTTGTTTCTCTATTTGTGATATTTCCAATAGGCTAAATGTTACATCTAAAAGCTTGCTTAGCTTTAGGTTTAATATTTTGTAAGAAGTACTTCATAACTGTTGTAGAATATTTTGTTTTGTGTCACATCAGGAGACACAAACTTGGGTTGTCCCTATTGCCAGATCTCTCCAGTATGAAGATGTAGTTTTTCCTTTGCTGTCAGCCAAGGTGTGTGGGGTGATACTTTGGCATTGTGTAAATATCCTGCTTCCCAACAACCTTTTACCTAATGGTTTTAAGCATGCATTGATGATCTTTACTTAAATCAGTTATTTCTTTAGTGTTTGTAGAATGGTGAGTTTCTAATTCTATCATGTCTTTCCATTAATTACTTGCCATTTCTCAGTAAAGAAAACCTTTATCTTATCAAATGGGATGAAATATAGTTCTCTAAAAATGTCAGGATCACTAATTAATTCTCTTTATCAGTTTAGGAGTTGGTGTAATGGTTATGTGTAAGAAGCAAATTAGATATTTTTTCCATTTATCTTTCTCTTTTTTCTGTGTGTATATTGTATGGACTCATACATTTTTATTTATGCAGTGTTTTAAAATCGGTTCTATTCAATCTTTGGTGCTAAAATAGAGGGAGCGCCTTCAAGCTGGTTTCTGTGTCCTTTTTACATACATTATTAAATTTTTTGAGCATTTTCCTCTTTTCTGATACAAGAAAATATCCCAAGCCTGTCTTGAATGTTTCCTGCGCAGACCTGGTTCCTTTTAGTGATTTGTAACTATTTTCTCTTGCTTGAAATTAATTTTCCACTTACATGCTCCTTGTTTTCCCCTCCTGCCCCAAATCTTGACAAAATGCTTACCAAATTGCTTGGTCTTTTCTCAGTGGCATTTAAAGAATATATTCATGTATAAAGAGGGTAGATCACTTAAAGATCTCTTCTCTTTGATCTATCCTACATGCTCCGTAGGGAGAAAACAATAATTATTTTTTATTTTAAAAGGGAATGAACTAATTTGTTTATGTAAAAAAACCTAAGCTTTTAAAACTTTGGCTTACAGACATAAAGCATTGTCTTAAAGGGATATCGATGATTAAAGATTAAGTTTAATAGTATGATATATAGAAACTAGGGGGTCTTCATTGTAAGCATGTAGTTTCCTCCTTTAAAAGGCACAGATTGTTTCATTGTGTTAATCCTCTACTTTTTATCTTTTGTTTTCTTGGATTGTATTTTCTAATAGAATTTTATCTCCTAGTTCAGCTGATAGATTAGATTTTCTGAGGACTGTTAAATTAGCAGCCATCCTCTTAGCCATGCTTCTTTTATTTGCAGTTTCCAGTTTTTATTTTATAAGGTATTTTTGGAAGTTGATATATTTCTAATTAAAATTCTAAAGTGACTTTTTTGGGCTGTAGTCTTAAAAAGGTATATTTTGATCACCAAATATGGTTACTAATGCCAGGCCAGAGTCCTCAAGTAGATGAATGGAGTGAATTTGAGAAACAATATTTTTGTTTCCTTATTTTATTTTACATCATTTTATTTTTTCTAAGGTACTAAAATATTTTTTTTGAAATTCTGAAATAATGAGGGAAAAATAGAATAAAGCATAAAAGCTCAAAAAGAAAACCATCAGTTAAATATTCCACCAGTATAGTAGTTCTAGTTCAACCTTTTTTTTTTTTTAATCATTATATGTAAGTATTTATGTGTTGGCAAAGAAAGTAAAACAATACCTGTACAAATTGTTAATCTTCTCAATTTAGAAAAACTTTCTTCAAATTGTGATTGAATATCTGTATCTCAATAAGAATTAAGGGATAGGAAAAGAAACTTGGAATTGTCAGAAAGCTTAAATAAAACTGTCCAACTTCTAAACAAACATTGCAAATACTTTGTGGTATGAATAGAATCAGTTTATTAAACAATTAAACAGAATAGTATCCTTATTTTTGGTATCTTGGTAAAAACTTCAATCTTGTGGATTTTTTCAATTTAGGCCCTTGCTCCTGGACATCACAACTGTACTTATGTGGACTACTTTTCCAGAGAAGCTCTTTAAAACCCACTTGCAAATACAAGAGCAGGGAAACCATAACAGCCATGTTATCTGACCATAATGATAGGGATAGATTTCCAAATTGCAGCCATGAGTTAAAAGAAACACTCCAACTGTGAGGACTCCAAGATGTTTTTCCCTAATGTTTGCCCAGCATCAAAGATCAGAAGGACAGAATTTGCTATCCTTAAACAGCAAGTTGTAGATGTGGGAGCTTAAGCCCTTGTTTTATACCCAGTAAGTATCAGGTATATACGTACCAGTTGTCCTTATTATTTTTGGACAACAAAGCAGAGATTGCATTACATTAAATGTAGGAAATGTAAAAAAGTTCCTAATTACAAGATGAACATCACTTTTTCTCTGCTTTGATGTTTGGCAAATTGTGTTACTGTTGCACTGTGAAGTTAAAATGGAAGCTTTCATTATAGACTACATGAGGTATTGTGATTTACTGTGAAAATAAAGATAAGACATTTAAAATATAAGCAGAAAACTATATTATACCTTATTTTATAAAAATTTAGGGCAAATCTTAAAGTTTATTTTCATTTAGTTGTACCTTAGAGTACTTTGCTTTGTAAAACAATATAGTAAAAAAATGAGTACCTATTTGATCCCAGTAAAGTTTTTAATTAATAGATTTTTAATTTTGAAATTTTTAAAAGGTTGAATACATGTTTTAATTTTTCTTTAATTTATTATTGAACAAAAACTGATTGAGAACCTATTAACAAAAATAGATTGATTATCTACTATAATGGCAGTCATTTTTTAGGCCCTAAGGGTACATTATTTACTCTCATGGAACTCATAAAATAGTATAAGAATTAAGGAAATAAATTTTCAGAAATTATTAAGACCTATGCAGAGAATTATAATAGGGTGATATACAGACATCATAGGATGATGTAAGAGAGTACATGAATATCTTCTCTATTTTGGGAAGTCAGGGAGTCTCTCTGAAAAAGTAACATTTAGCTGGTATCTATAATATTTAAGAAAAAAGTTTCTTAGGGTTAATCTTTATTTTTTTTCCATTCTTTGCCTTTGCCAAAATAAGATTTTATTTTGAAAGTCATTTTAAAGATACTGAGTAAGGAAGGAGACCTAATACTCAATGGATATAGATTCCAAATCCATATTCTCTCCATTCCCTACCAATGGTCTTCGTCATGCCAAAAAGTTGCTTTCTCTGGTAATTCCTGTTTTTAGCTTCCTTGAGAAGAGATCTTTTCCCATAAACCATCTTTTTTTTTGTAGAATAGAGCTTTATTTCCAGGAGACTGTTAGTTGGAGATGGGTATTTTTAAAAAAACATCAGGGTAGATGTATTATGTTCAACAAGAGGTGGGGGAAGTGCTGGCCAAAGATGAAGTGGAAATGTTCTCTAGTATGTGCTTATCATCTTGCTGCAACCGGAAATACACATGTGGAAATAGCATCCAGGAATATAGTCCTATATGAAGCTGTTCTGCCTTTTGCATCATAAATGCTAATCATTGGTTCTCCTGCTGAGCCTAGCACAGTCCTCAACTCCTCCTCTGAACCTCGATCATGAAAGGAGGCTCTGTAAATCTCTAAAGTTTTAAAGTTGACAGCAATGCCGTAAATTATTGGAAAGTAGTTTTTATTTTCTTCCTGGTCATTTAATTTTGTCACACATAATGTCACTAAGTGAATGTCATCTTATTGTCTGTCAAATTCACTAAGTTGATGAATAAGTTTTTGTGACAACTACCTATTGTCACTGAAGCCTCCCACAAGGTGCACTTCAAGCGTTCCGTGTTGAACATGGTGGGAAAAGGATTTTATGGAGCCCATGATCAAGAGGACCTCAGCTTTGGTGTAGGTTCCTTCACCATGTGTCAAGCAGGTAGCCCCATGACCCGCGTGGCTTAGGATCACAATGTGACAAATAGTGGCATCATCAGAACTGAGAATAGAGATGGAGACATCATTTGGAGAGGTCACTGCAAGATCTTTTTGCTGATACGGAGAAGGCTCTGGGGACCCATTTATTGAACAAACTGACCTCTGAGAAGTCTGACTCTTTCCTGCAGAGGTGGATGGCCTTGGACAAGGTCCCCAGCACGCCTCAGCAAGCAGTGGCATTGCGGTGGTGGCTGCCTGGCAAGGACAAGGAGACAGTGGCTTCCCCCAACTCCAGGCTGCCTTCCACCCTTGCCTTGCCCCTAGGACCATTGCCAGGATTAATCTTTAAACTTTGTTTTCTTTTACTTAATTTTGTTTAAATTATATCTCAAGTCTAATATTTAAAGTAACCTTTTCCTATCCAATAAGTTTTTTTAAAAAATTGACCCTGCCTGCCTCCTGCTTTTCAAGGATTATTTTTCATGTGGAAATTTAAATAATTCAAACGCACATTACCTTTAAAATTTACTTTTAAGATATATATGAACTTGAAACTTGCTTCATGATTATCTAAGCACCTTCTTAATGTTTTGTAATTTTCTTTTTTTCTTTTCTAATTTTTAAAAAATTAAAAAAAATTTTTTTTGAGACAGCCTCATTCTGTCACCCTGGGTAGAGTGCAGTGGCATCATAGTAGCTCACTGCAACCTCAAACTCCTGGGCTCAAGCTATCCTCCTACCTCAGCCTCCCAGGTAGTTGGGTCTACAGGCGCTCATGAGGACACTTGGTTCATTTTTTTTCTACTTTTAGAAGAGACAGGGTCTCACTCTTGCTCAGGCTGATCTCAAAGTCCTGAGCTCAAGCAATCCTCCCACCCTGGCTTCCCAGAATGCTAGGATTAAAGGTGTGAGCCACCGCACCTGGCCTGTTTTGTAATTTTCTATTGTTACCTTTTTTAGTTTCTTTTATGCTTAAAAAAATGTTAAATGTAATTATATAGAAAATGAAGAAATTTCAGTTTTAGTAAGGAAAATATCTTCTTAGAGTTCATAGATGATAAATTACTGGGACTTTAGCTAAGTTACTGAAGGATTTATGAATTTCATGTTTTGAGAGTCAACTGAGTTTAGAATTTATGAGTCCATTATCTAAAGGAATGGGCAAGAAGAGGATTTCAAGAGAACAGTCTGTGAACAGCATTTAAGAACTAGAAACAAACAGAATTCCAGAGCAGAATATAGGATGGAAGTCCCTGAGAGGGTAAAAATAGGCAGAAAATTCCATACAAGGAATGTAATTGTTATAAAATCCAGTTTACCAACTTTTTCCTTTTCCGAATAGTACTTTTGGTGTCATATCTAAGAACTCTTTGCCTTATTCCAGGTCGTGAAGATTTTCTCCTGTGTTTTCTTCTAAACATTTTATAGTTTTATGTTATATATTTAGATCTGTGGTCCACTTTGAGTTTTTTATAAAAAGTATGAGGTTTAGGTTGAGATTCATTTGTTTTGCATATAGATGACCAATTGCCCCAACACCAATTATTGAAAAGACTGTCCTTTCTCCATTGTTCTTTTGCACATTTGTCAAAAATCAAATTGCCATATCTCTGATCATCTATTTCTGGGCCCTATTCTGTTCCACCGATGTCAGTGTCTGTCCTTTCACAAATACTACTCTATCTTGATTATTGTAATTGTGTGGTAATTCTTAAGATCATTTCTCAACATATTTAATGTGTTCTTCTAGTGTCTTCTGGCTTACGTACATCTTAATTATCTGTTAACCTTATCATTGTTCCCTTATAGGTAATGCGTCAGTTTGCTGTGGTGGCTCTCAAGATTTTCTCTCATCTTTGGCTGTCAGAATCAGATTATAATGTGTATATGAGTGATTTTTTTTGTGTCTTTCCTAGTTTTCCTTAAGTAGATTCTTGGATCTATAATGTTTTCCACCAAATTTGGCATGTTTGGGCGTAATTTTGTCAAATATTTTTTCTGCCCTTTTTACTCCTCTTCAGGGATTCCAATTACATGTATGTTTGACCTTTTATCTGTTGATATGTCCTCTATAACATATAACATATGTTCTTTTATGTTCCTCTATAACATATATTGATAATGTATATTCTTTTAATTCATTGAACATATTTTTTTAATTCCTTAAACATAATTTATGGTGGCTGGCTTGATGTTTTTCTGCTAAACTCAAAATCTAGGTCTATTTGGTGACAGTTTCTGTTGACTACTTATTACCCTGAATAGGGGTCATACTTTCCTTTTTCTTTGACTGTTTAGTAATTTTTGGATCAAAACTGTATATTATAGGTAATATTTTATATCGATTCTGAATTTCATCATATTCTTCTGAGAAATATTGGGTTTTCGATCTGGTAGACAATTTACTTGCCTAGATTCCAGTCTGCTCCATGTTGGTATGCAGCTGTTGATGTGTATACTTGTGGCTTCCCTTTGCTGCTTCATTAGCTTGGCTTTTGTAGGTCTTCCTTCTGCTGCCTAATTTGGTGGTCAGTCAAGGATTTGGGGAGAGATGGAACTTACTCTCTCTGTGGTAGAAAAAACTAGGGATGTCCCTTAATTTTCCATTTGCTCTCCCAGGTTTAGACTCTGTCCTCTAATGCTTCAAGCCTGTCCAGCTTCAGTTTTCTGCCATTTAAGTGATGCACACTTGTGGAATGTATTCAGTTAAGCAAATCTTCAAACTCATAGCTCCAGCTCCTTATAGCTCAGTCTTTCTAGAATATATTGTTTTCCTGATTTCTACCTGTGTTTTTGATGGATAGGGGTCTCGCCCACACTTTCATAGTCTAGCTGTCAGCCAGAGATTTGGGCTATTTATGCTCTGAATTGTTACCAGGGATTTCCACCTTTAAATGTGTAGCTGCTTTCCCAGTCCTGAATTCCAATCTCTGGCACCTTTAGTCCCCTCTATTTTCTGTAGTCATAGCCATGAGACTTTGGACATACTTTTGGATTAGTAAACCACAGACTTAATTCATACCCTTCATATTGTAGTTCTCTTAAAATTAAAGTTTCTCCAACTTCTGTCTGCTTTTTGAACACTTTCCAGTACCTTTAAATTGTATTTTAAAATTTGTATTTAATATTTCATAGTTGTTAATTTGTGGGGTCCCATGATCACTCACTTCATTACTGGAAGTTGCAGTGCCTTGAATAATCACAAACTTTCAATTCTTACTCTTCTTGTTGCAGTTCTTTTAAAATTAAATTCTCCAGCTTGTGTCTGCCTTTTGAATGCTTTCCAGTGTGTTTACAGAGTTACGTTTTTAAAATTTTACCTAGTCTTTTATTGTTATCTGTGCGGATTTACATGATCACTTCTTCCTCAGTACTCAAAGTTGTAAGGCCTCGAGTAGCTATAAATAGCTAATTTTAAGAAAAAGATTATAAATGCCCTGGTTTATCATTTGAGTGTGAGGGATAAGTGCAGTATATATGCTCCTATCAAGTTCTCCTAAATATTATTTACATTGTGCTTGAATGACCTGTAGTGTTTGAGACCAGTAATGTCAACATCAACTATGTGCTATTATTTGCTTAATGTTTGGTTGAATCTCTCCATTTTAATTCTTTGTTAGTTATCTGGTATTGCCAAAGTCAGTATCAAGTAATTCTGAGAAATTAACATTTAACTTTAGCTTTTATGTTTGACATTGTAAGGAATGTAAATATAGAATCAAATAGAGCCAATTGGCCCACACCCTAAGCATCAGGCGGCTTTGTTATTGTGTCTTACTTAGTGGCAGATGTATGTAGGGGAATATGATGAGACCCTCATAAGTACAGATTTGAACTGCATGTTTTATATCATTTTATAAGAATCATTTTCCAATAATTATGATAAATTGTTATTTTCTCATAATTTCTGATTGGCAGTAAGTTGACTTCATGAGCAAGATGTGTTGATTGTCCAACATAAGTTTTCAGTTTATAAAGCAATTATCTTTGCCTAAAGAGCTAAGTGAGGTATTGTGATTGAATGATTATATTCATTTTTCTGCATTTATAAAAGAATATTTATGGATTTAGAACAACTGTAATAAAGAAATTAACTGAATATTTTATTGTACAGGTGCAGCTAGTAGCAAGAAAAATTTTCTTTTCATACCTAAACCTGCTAGTGAATTCAAAGAATGACCTGGCTCTGGCTCACATTCTCAATATTCCTGATAGAGGACTTGGAAGAGAAGCCTTCACTGATCTGAAACATGCTTCTCGAGAGAAACAAATGTCTATCTTTCTGGTATGAATGTGTTACATTTTCAAGATTGTTTAAGACTTCTTGAACAGTGGATCCATATACCTTAATGTAGAAGTTCTTGTAACTACGATGAAACAACTTTTAGTGGTTAATTTATGTTCTACCTTTGTATTTGAAAATCCATGAAATTTTTATTTTTTACCATTCTTTCAAGTTTGGCAAAGAAGAATTTTTTTAAAGCAATGTTTCCCTACATATGTTCTGTAGAGTGCTAACCTTGATAAATTTTCCTTAAATAAATATTTCCAAAGGTAAAAATTCCCTATTAAGTGCTCCTTGAATAAATGTTTTCAAGGGCAAAAAGTTTAGAAATAATTTGTGCCCCTATTGGTTATACATAATGCATGTTTGTTTATCAAGAGCTTTGAGAAGTCCTGCCAAAAAGAAATCTGCTTAAAGCTTATAACAAATTAACTTTATGTAATCTGTTATTTAATCTGTTTCTTAAATTATTTTACCATGGAACTTCCCCCAAATTACTGACATTTCATCAAATTTGTCTTTCTTAGGATACATTTTGGAAAGTACTGCTTTCTAACATTTCATTGTTGATGGAGATACTTTTATGTATAGCCATCACACATGTATTTTTATCATTATAAAGACAAGGAATTTTGAACTATACATGATCAAATAATTCTAGAACGTGAAAGCTAGATGGAACTTAGTGATAACCTAGTCTAAATCTTTATTTACAAATAAAGAAGCCGAGATTTGGAAGTATTGAATTGCCCAACCTGTTTAACACAAATCAGTTGACACTGAAATTTCTTTGTTTCATATAGCAATTTCAGTAGCCTGTAGTTAGTCTTTATTAATCAATATATTCATGAATGAATTCTTTATAATCAGTGATATATTCTCATGAATATATTCTTTAGCCCTTAATTTTTCCTCTTACTTAGCTTCTCAGCCACTCCCTGCACTTGGATGTCATTACTACTACCCTTGCTAACATGAATTCTGCATGACACTTGTTTCTTTAGTTATTTGCTCCTGAATCAAAGTGTGGCACAAGCCATAAAATGGGCTTCACTTTAACTGTATACCCAGGATTATATAAATGTACCTAACTTTATAAATTATAGTTTTAACTTCTAAATCATTACATATAACTAAACCATTTGTTTTGATTCATAGGTGGCTACATCATTTATTAGAACAATAGAGCTTGGAGGGAAAGGATATGCACCATCACCGTCTGATCCTTTAAGGACACATGTAAAGGGATTGTCTAATTTTATTAATTTCATCGACAAATTAGATGAGATTCTTGGAGAAATATCAAATCCAAGGTAATGACTTTTCATAAATCACAAATGTATCTTACTAATTTATCTTTAAAACTTCATAGGATCAGAGGTAAGAATAAAAGAGATATTGAAATGACCAGACATCAGACCAAACAGCAGGGAGAAGAAACAAAATATCTAGATGAATAAATTATAATCATATGACCTTACCTCCTAAATTTCTACTTATCTGTGATTCTGAGTTTTTTCCAAAATCAAAAGTTATGTTGAAACCAAATTTGATTAGAGAAGAGGGTTACCATTTATCTGGAAGAAATAGATTTTTGGGGATTGGAAATGACTAGATAAATAATTTCTCAAACTTTCTGTGTAGCAATAAAGGAAACTGAAGCCAGAATGAGTAAGAAAATTAACAAAGATATGAATTCTCTGTTCTATTTTCTGCTAGTTATTTTTAATTTTCTTATGTGTAAATCTTTAGTTCATCTGGGATTTGTGTATAATATTAGAAGTAAGAGATTTTTTTTAATCTGATAGACTCCTATTTATAATATAGGCATGTTGGATGGTGAGTAAGTTTTAGAGTAATTTTGGGAGGCAGAAGTAGATTGTGTATGCTAGTAATCATGGTAGATCACTATCAATTTGGTTAGTGTGCTATCACATTGTACTAGTAAAAATAGCTGATACTTATTAAACACTTATGAGTTAGACATTGTGCTAAACTCTTTACTTGGATTATCGTTTGATCATTACAACAACCTTATATGATAGGTAGTATTACTATCCCCAATATAGATATGAAGAAACTGAAGCACTGGGACCAAGTAACTTACCCTAGGTTACATTGTTATTAAGTAGCAGAGCTGGGATCTGAACTCAGTTCTGACCCTGGCACGCATTCTCTTAAAATCACTATATCTTATTCTATGAAACTTTTTCTATTCTAAAATTCTAAGAAGAATTTTGTTCAGGATTTTATTCTGAATTGCATCCTATCTTTTCATATGGATATACATTACAAAGAAGTAAATTTGGGAAGAGGGTTTTGAAAATGACTTATAGACAATATCAGTGTCATCTTCTGAACTTCCAGATAATATAGTGGCTGGCCATTTCTCCTGAGATAGCAGATAATTTATTTTTAAAAATAGTTTACTTTTTGAAAAGCACTCTCTCTTGTCCACTCTGTCTCTCTCTTGCTCTTTCTTTATATGTATCAAATGGTACTACAGACTTACAATAAAAAAGTTCTCAGAGGAATTGACTTTAAATGCTTTTTGCATTTGTTTTTGTATTTATCTCCCTTTGAATGAAAATTTTTGTGGCTATTTTTGAATTTTCAATTTTGGACATAATCCATTAACTTCCTGCCATGGAAAATGAGGATTTGCAACCCACTCAACCAACCTCCCAACAATCCTTTCCCCTAGATCCCTACTTCTCTTCTTTCATCTTTCTAATATAGCTATACCACAATTTTGGTTATATCATATTTTAGAGTTTACATTTATGACTGTAAATATTGTCTTCAGTTCAGCTCTGTGATGTACTATGATTATTCTTCCTTTCTTGTACGATTTTTTTTCTAGAGTTAGTAATTATCTACTTTTTTATTTTGCTTTGCTTCCTATTTAGTTACCATCAATTCTTTATAAATCTTGACAATGAAATTATAAACTTTCTTCTTAATATTGAGTAGTCTATCAGTTCTGTTTTTTTGCCCTTAAAGACATTCCTTCTGGAGAGTCCTCTGTCTTCCTTATTCAGTCATTACTTTAGCTTGCTCGGCCTGTGTCTGAGTGGCAACCATGAAGCTTCATTATCACCTGGTGAATTTCCTTTGCTTCTGCCTTGTTTCCTGGATATTATGACTTTATTTTTAATTGGCAAACCTCTTATTTTGTTCAAATAGCTTTCTCAGGAAAAGTAAATGGTAGGCAAATATCTTCATTCTGGTCTCCCATTTGATTGTATATGATATTGTGACATATTTCACTTATCTCTCTAAGATTATTTATTGTATTTAATTTTAAAAATGTTTTTATCTGTTTCCAGGATGGTCTTTGTTTTATCTAGATTGTTTTTCTGTCTGTTAATTTCTTTGTTTTGCCTTCTTTCATGTTAGAGGTATTCTTACGGTACATGTTGATTTTGAACTGTCCTTTCATATTTAAGAGTGAGGCCCTATAAAGCTGGTTAGCAGCTCTATGTAGTTAGCTTAATTATAGCAAGGTGGCCAGTTGGCTCTTTTGTTGGGGACTCACTCTCCAAATGTTAGTAACAATATGTTTTTTCTTTGGGACTTTCCCTTCTTACAGAGGCATCCTTTAATCTCTGAAAACTGTAAATCTGGCTAGCAATATTCCAGGATTTGAGGTAGGTCCAGGTTGATGCTGAGTCTCACAGTTTAGCATGTAGAACTCGATCCCTTTGTTTTTAGTCCCTGTTGCCCCCAGGTCTCTCCGGCTTAGTTTCCTCATAGTAATTCTGCTTCCCATGCTGAGGCGTGAGAGGCACACTAGCCTCACTGTTCAGACTAGAAGGAGAATGGGGTGTAAGTGGTCCCTACGTAATGACTGTTAACTAGCTTGCCTGTTTTTAACCCTACCTTTATTATAGACTTCAATATTGCCTTCACTTTTGGAGAATTTTTGAGTTTGCTGCTTCTTACTGATGTCTCTCTTAGCAGTTACTTAGGCTTTATCTTTCTGTGTTCTGGGTAGTTAGTTATGATTTGACCATCTGCTTTTCATTTTTCCATACTTTCATGAAATGTCTCTGCTATCACTAGCTATTGTCTCCTCTCCCATTCTCTTTTTCTTTATAGATTTAAAGCTTTGCTTTTTTGACATTTTAGTGAGGTTTGCAGGAAGCAAAGATAAATGCATATGTTCAATCCGATGTAATTTGTTATAATTATATTCTTTTTGGAGGAATTTCTGGTTTGGGTAAGTGATCAACAGGGTGGAAATATAATACATTTGTTTTAGAGGCATGTAGGGTGAGGGAATAGATTTCAACTTAGCAGTCATTTATTTTGGATATCCCCTCAGATCATAATGCGTAATTATTCTGTCTTCTAGAGAAGACCCTGAAGAAATGGGTATCTAAATAGTGTCTTCAAGTAAGTGTCCACATAGTTCACTTGAACAATCTTCATTTTCTTCTTTGTGTTGATTTAGGTTCTTTAAAAAAATCTTTTTATATTAAATATGTATTTGTTTTATAATTTAAAAATAAAATTATTAGCTAAAAACATACCCTAGTCATGCAGTAATAGCTAGAAAGGTGTACGAGGAAAGGACAATTGACTTAGTTTGTGGGAGCCAGAAATAAAAGTGTCAGGAATGCTTATCTGGATGGATGTTACAATTGAGCTTATTCTTAAAAGGATGAACTTGAAAGAATTAACCAGACATGGGAGAGGAGTATGAATAACCTACAGGGACATTGATCTATTGGTTATTCATTTTGTCTTATAATTTCAACCTTTCTCTCTGTTAGTACTTTAGCCATAGTCTATAAGATTGTAAGAAAAAAACAACAAGCCATCTTCTCTGTGTCTTTCAGTTCCTTTTCCTTACTTTTACAGCTCAAATTCTTGAAAAAATACTGTCCTTTGTTACACTTCCCTATTTCTAATTATTTAATGTATATTTCTTAATAGACAGTAAACTCTATGAAAATTTATTGGTTTTCTTGACTGATATTCCCCAGTCCTAACACAATTTCCGACAGAGTATACAGTCAGTATTTATTTACTTTTCTGTATTTGACTAACTTATTATACTCATTCACTTTTCCCCTCCACTAAAGGTATTCTGCCAATGACTCTTTGCGATCTTCCAGATATCATGATCTCTGGTCTCTTTGGAGTCCTCAAATTTCGTTACTTCCTATTGGCAGTGATTTCCTGTTTTTTCCCCATAATTTCTGAGATATTATTCTCTTATTTTGAATCTATCTCTCTGACTACATATATGCAAATTCTTCTAAATCTATATTTCAGTGAAATTCAAACTCTTTTCCTGAGTTTCAGAAATATATCTTTAGGGTGGTATCTTAAAGGCAATTGAACTTAACATGTTCCAGACTAAATCTTCATCTTTCCCTGCAAAACTGCTTCTCCTTCAGAAGTGATGCATGCAGCCTTTGTCCTTCCAGCTACCCAGCAGGAATCTGGGACTTATCCTAAACTCCTTTCTCTATCCTTACACTCACTAAGATCTGTTGATTCTTCTTACTTAACATTTTTTATATTCTCTCTCCTCATCCCTATTCCTATAACTATTAATACTATCTTATTTCCAGTGTTCATACTATCTGTTTTCAGACTTTCATTCTTTCTTGCCTGGACTTACATAGTTGCCTATTCTGCCTCCAATCTTGAGTTACCCCATCCTATTGTCCTCATTGCTGCCAGGGTGATCTTTTTGAAACAGCAAATGTTACTCCCATGATTAAAACCCTTCATTGATTCTATATTAGATACAGGATAAAACTCCAGAAACCACAGTATGTTATACAAAATTGTATGCAGTCTAACTGCTGCCTGTCTCTCACTCTGGCCTCTTTATCTCTTGACCTTAAAATTTAGAGATAAAAATGTATTTAACTCTTGTATCTGAGGGTAAGTTTATACTACTTATCTTATAATAGGAGAATTACAATAATCTTTGAGTTCATGGAAGGAAGGGAAATAGACAGACTGGGAAGAAATAAAACAAAAAGAGTAGATTCTCATGCCAGCTTTTCATGAGGCCATCTTAAGTATAGTGGGCTGCATTTCTACACTTTGCCAGTAGGTGCCGCCATAAAATGCATACTATCCCCTGAAAAATGTCTTAAATTAGAGGTTTCAGACTATATAAATTAATAATTCTTTATTGTTTAGAAGTATAAAATTCTGTATTTCATGTTTACTACATAACTTTAATTCACACCTACATTATACAGTCATGCATCACTTAACGATGGGGATATGTTCTGAGAAATGCTTTGTTAGGAGATTTCGTCATTTTGCGAACATCGTGGAGTGTGGTAGAGTGTACTTACACAAACTTAGAGGTATAGCCTGCTACCTGGTGTGGCCTATTGCTCGTAGACTACAAACTTATTGTACTGAATATTGTAGGCAATTGTAACACAATGGTATTTATGTATTTAAATAATCTAAACACAGAAAAGGTACAGTAAAATATGGTATAAAAGATAAGAAATGATATGCATGTATAGGGCACTTACCATGAATGGAGTCTGCAGGACTGGAAGTTGCTCTGGGTGAGTCAGTGAATGAGTGGTGAGTGAATGTGAAGTTCTAGGACATTACTATACGCTACTGTAGACACTTAGACTACGCTAAATTTATAAAACAAATTTTTCTTTCTTCAATAATAAATTAACCTTAGCTTACTATAACTTTTTTACTTTATAAACTTTTAAATTTTTTTTTTTTACCTTTTGATGCTTTTGTAATAACACTTAGCTTAATACACACATTGTATAGATGTACAAAAATGTTTGTCTTTGTATCTCTACAAGCTTTTTTCTATCTTTAAAATTTAAAATTTGCTCTTTTTAAACATTTTTGTTAAAAACTAAGACATAAACACACACATTAGCCTAGGCCTACACAGGATCAGGATCATTAACATCACTGTCTTCTACTTCCTGTCGCACTGGAAGGTCTTCAGGGGCAATAACACCCATGGAGGTATTATCTTCTATGATAACAGTGCCTTTTTCAGAACTGTACCCTGAAGGACTTTCCTGAGGCTGTTTTGTAGTTAACTGAAAAAAAGTTATTTTTATTTTTATTTTTTAGAGACAGGATCTCACTCTGTCACCCAGGCTACAGTGCAGTGGTCTGTTCATAGCACACTGTACCCTTGAATTCCTGGGCTCAAGCAATCCTCCTGCCTCAGGTTTCCAAGTAGCTAGGACTACAGGTGGACGCCAGCACACCCAGTTAATTATTTTTGATAGTGATGGGGTCTTGCTATGTTGCCCAGGTTGGTCTTGAACTCCTGGCATCAAGTGATCCTCCCACCTTGGCCTCCGAAAGTGCTGAGTGTACACGCCTGAGCCACCTTGCCCGGCTAATTAACATTTTTTAATAAGTAGAGAGAGTGCACTGTAAAATAATAATAAAAAGTATAGTATAATAAATGTGTAAATCAGTACGATATTATTCATTATCAAGTATTATGTATTGTACATAATTATTTTGTTATACTTTTATACGACTAGCAGTGCAATATGTTTGTTTACACACGAATCACCATAAACATGAGAATAGTGTGGTGCACTATGACACTACAATGGCTATAGCATCACTAGGAGATAGGAATTTTTCAGCTCCATTATAATATTGTGGGAGCACCATCATATATGCGGTCTGTTGTTGACTACAAAGTTGTTATACAATGAATGACTATGTATGTTGGCCTAAATATACATTTGTAGAATGTTAAATCTGGGTGAAATTATTCAGTCTAATGTTAAAATTTTTCTTGTTGAAAAATATCTCAAATATTTTTGGTACATTTATATGGTGCCTTTATTCACATTTAATTTTTAAAGATAGAATTTACTTCTGCAAATAATGATCAAATTATTGAATATGGTACAGAAAAGCCAGTCACTTTAGGAAAATGTAGATAGTCAACAATTATGTTAAAGTATTACCAATCGTTTTGTATTATTGCTCAGTGTTTTTTTCCAGTTACTTTGCCTCAGAGATTTAATTGTGTTCTTCATCAATAGCCTTATTTTTCTCTTTCTGCCCCACACTATTCTGTGCTGGTATGATGTGGTTAGGAGTCGGGAGGTACAGTTTGCTTCTTTCTCATCTAAATTCTCTTATTAATGTTTATCCAGAATAGTCATAATGTATCATCTGGGAAGAATTCCTGAATACCTCTTTCTATTTTCCCCAGTGAAACCCCTTCTATATTTTAAGTATCTCATTACTTTATGATCAGTTGTGGCACCTTAAAGAGAAAGATTTTGTTCATTTTGTATCTGCAATGAAGAGCACAAATGTCCTGGTATCATTTTATTTGACACTTCTGGTTTTTATAGGCTCTTGAAGCAAGAGTTTGAATTAAGACACTGTATTACTGAGCAGATACTAGAAGACCTAATGGTTGGCTCTAATAGTGAGTATATAGCAATAAACTAGACAGAGCACTGGTGTTTGGGGTGTTTTGCCAGGGGTTCACAACGTTGACCTTGGCAAGTCTATGAAATACAAGTCTTATAAATTTTGTCCTAAATACAATTTAGTCAGTGAATTACATCATCTTTAAAATTTAACATTTTTGTCCTGTAGAAGGAAATGAGAAAAGGAGGTCAAAGGTGACTTTCTTAATATCATTCGAAGCATTTTTTTGTTCTTGTAATTGGCACTAAGACACTCTTTCATATTTTATTAACTGTTTGAACCTTTTAGAAAACTCTTTTCTTTTAGAGATTAATTCCCAGAAAAAACATATTGTGTTCATTATGTTTTCATTTTAGTTACATTTCGTGCAATTCATTTCTGTGCTTTCAAGTGAAAACTAAGAAAAAACCATCTGAAAAACAAGGTACTTGTATACATAAAAGAATTACTAGAGTCTACTCAGACTTCTGATTTCAGAAATATGGTAGACCAGGTCCTCTGATTGACTTTTTCATTGAAAATAATTAATAATGTTGGATAACATATTTTAAAAATGCTTCCTTAACTTCACTGATGAGTAATGAAAATGTAATGAAAATATAGGTCAAAAAGTAGGCGAAGGAGGAACACCAGAGAGGCAAGTCAAGAAGGGATGCCAACTATTATTTTGAGAGCATTTGCTGAATTTGGTGAATTGGAGGTTCTATTCTTACAACCACTAAAGTCTAAGGGGACAAGGACAAAGGCCCAGGGACTGCCCAAGATGGGGATTCTAATAGGAAACACATATCCACTCTGCAGGGCTAATCCCTCAGTGTAAAGATGAACTAAGAATAAGGACTTTAACCTGATAAAAGGATTTCTATAAAAACCTAGATAATAGTAAAATGTTCTAGTATTTAACTTAAGGTTAAGACAAGAGTTCCTGTTGTCATCATTTCTTTTCAACATCATTTTAGATGTCCAATTCAGTTTAGTAAGACAAAAAAAATTGGACATATAACAATTGAAAAGGTAAAAATAAAACTCTATTTGATGATAATATGATTATATATGTAGAAAATTCCAAGAATCTAAAGACAAATCATTAAAATTGGCAGTAAAGTTTGAGTGTTGCTGGACACAAGGTCAATAAACAAAAAACAATTATATTTCTCCATCATTACTAAATAGAAAAAATTTTGAAGATTAAGTACAGAGAATGAGTCTAATAAAAGACATGCTAGTTTCTTGCCCCTTGGAAGGTTCAGATTGAATGTGAAAGTCTCGGGTTGCTCTCTTCCACCTACTACTATCTCAGAGCTCTGTGCCCTGGTCACAGTGCTATTAGAGATGTTTGTCCTCAGGAAAACTCCATTATCCTGCTTGCTTACCACTTACAACTTCCAGCTTGCCACTCCAGCTCTTGATTGTTCCTTTTCATGGGAGAGATTGGGTAGTACTTGAAAATTTTCTCTATTCCTTCCTCAGTGAGATGTTAGGGAATGTCTAGTCTGCCGTTGTGTAACTGGACACTTCCTAAGTACACAAATAATAATGATATGAAAATAGTAAAATATATATCTTTTGTCTTACTCTTAAAAACTTTAGATTGAATTGTGATAGTGTTAATTTATTCAACAAACATATCAGTCATCTCTTCCGTGTGCCAAGAGTAAGCTGATGATATGAAGATTAGTAAAATATGGTTCCTTTCTCAAGGAGTTAATTTTTTCATGGCCTAATCGTAAGAATCACCCGTGGCACTTTTAAAACAGTGCAGACTTCTAGTGCCCTTTTCTGGAGATTGTGATTCAGTAGGATAGGATCTAGAGTTGATGTTTTAAACAAATACTGAATATGATTTTGATGATCAGGAAAATGCATGATTGTCATGCATTAAGTTTCTCTGTGATTTTCTTCTAACTCTCCTTTTCTATCTGGACCAGCTAATTAAATGTGAACAATCCAATTTCCAGTGCTTGTTAGGGAACCTGGCATTTCTCTAAAACATAAAACCTTGCAATAAGGCAGTGAGAGTGAAAACTTCAGTTTATAATTTCCTTTGTGCCACTACAGAAGAGAAGTTTAATACCATACCCAAGCTGGAAAGTGGCAGAGCTGCAATGTGTGCTCAGGCAGCCTGACTTCATGGTCCATAGTCAGACCAGACCGCTTTTTCCTTTGACACTGTGCAGCCTTCCCAGAGATACCTGTAGGGATGGGGATCTCATGACTTAAAAGAGAGACCTCTTCTATCGTTGGACATCTCTAATTTTTTCCTTTAAATGGACCAAAATTCCTCCTATATGTTTCTCACTTCGGTCCTATGTCAGTCTTTTAAAGCAGGAGCTAAAACATATTCTTTCAAGTTCAGGCTTGGTATAAAGAAACACTGATTTCAGATTTTTTAAAAACACTTCTCTCTTGGCCATAGTTAGTCCAATCTCTGGTTTGCTTTGGATCAGTGCTAATTTGCTCTATTTCCTCTTCCATATAATAACCCTTGACTTATTAGAATGTAGTATCATGTGTTTCAGGTGAGTCTCCTTCCTCCCAACCTCCTCCCTAGCCCAGAATACCATGTGTTCTTGGACAAGCCATTTAACTTTTATGAGACTCAATTTTCTTATCTCTGACTTAGGAGTAATAATACCAATTTATTGAATTGGTTTTAAGATTAAATTAATGTATGATTCTGGTATTCAATGAGAGGTAGTTGGTTTTGTTATCTTAATTGTATCTAAAGGTGCATATTTTAAGTATATTGCATGTGTACAACTGCATCTGAATCCATTATCAGATTTCATATATAACTAAATTATTTCCCTTCAGCTTTCAAATCGAGAATGAAGCAACAAATGACTTGCTTTTAGGCAAACTTTGAAAATTTTGTTTCTAGTGGTTCTCATCTTTTTCTTAAATGCTTTAATTGTTTGATTTATAAGATCAAAGCTGTATTCTTTGGAAAGTGTTGATTAACTCTGAGAATTATGTTTTCAAGCTTATAAGCATGTTGTCATTTGCAATACTATTATAAAGGCAATCTTATTTCTATTTTCAGCATTGCAGGGGGTCGAATACTGTCAGTGATAAAGATGCAGCTGATTAAAGGCCATAACAGCAGGGATCCTTTTTATAAAGCAGTAGAGGAAGTTGCTCAGGATTTGGATTTGAGGATTAAAAATATTGTCAATTCTCAACAAGGAGGTGTTGCTGTTAGCACCACCACCATCAGTCCTGCACGGGTAATGAGCTTTTGATTTTTCATTATCCTCCTATACAGAACATTATCTGTTCTATTTATTGTAGAAATGATTTACTATTGCTACTTAACTCAGAAGAGTGTGTTCTAAAATGATGTTGAAAATTTAAGTTTCTCAATAGGATTTTATGTAAGATTATTTTCGACATGGGTAAATCATAACATCTTTGGGCCAAATTGTATTTGTTAAAGTGAAGCATTAGATAATTTCCAGTGTCCCTTTTAGCAATAAAAACTTGTAATTCTTGATGGATATTAAGGTGTTTTGTGATATTTTTTAATAATCTTATAAAACAACTATTTTTTCATTTATTCAGATATAAAATAAAAGCCTGGTTTCTCTGGTTTTGTCCTTACTGCTAAACACTATAGGACAGCAACAGTCCTGTTAGAAATTGTTTTCATCAGCAGTTGACTTTTTTCTTTTATGGATCTCTATGAGCTCTTATTTTCTACCTCCATTCCCAGCCTACTGCAACCAAATTTTCCCCACACCTGCAGTCTTTTAACTATTGATATGTGTTTCCAGAACATTTATCCCTTTCTTGATTTTTTTTTACACAGGTGATCAAATATAGATTCTAACCTACGGTATTAAAGGAGAAATTGACTATGTTTTTAACTCTAGAACAGAATTTTGGAGTATGTGTTATAAACCATTTATTGCAGTTTATTCAATTAATGTAAAAGCTTCTTTCCATTAGGTGTGGACATGATAGCCAGTGTGTGAAGAAAGTCTTTTGTTTAATTTTTATTATTTTTTTATTTATTCATTCATTCATTTATTCACAGCCCTCTGGGATTATTTTAAATTATTTTTCTATATTAATTTTTTTAGATTTACTTTGTTTTTAGAGTTTCATGGGGAAAATTCTGGGATGTTGCCCCATGTATTTCATGGTTGTTAACACTTCCTGGTGACTAGCTTGGCTCAAATGAAAAGCAGGTTATTACTATAAGTATAAATCAGGAACTGTCACAATTTCAGATAATTAAGAGCATCAATCTCTCCCCTTTCCTGGCAGAAAAAATAAAGATACAAACAACCTGGTTCTTAATTTTATGTTTTCAACAGAATCAGAAATCTTCGAAAAATACAATCAAATAATACTCAGTGAAGTTAGTAGTAAAAATATGGAATTCTCTGGTACTAATGAAAAATATGTGTTAAACACCAAATTGTGATAGGTAATTTTTAATAATTTCAGTGGAGCTATACATTATAGTTCACCTGGTAGCCTGAGTCTGCCAAGTAGAGAAAGGAGGCCAAGACCATGTTGATGAAAGCTGAGAAGACTGGCATAGCTACAGTGGATGTCCCAGGAAGGCAGCTTTGGTATCTAGACACAATGTCCAACAACAATCCTATGGGTTAGACATTATCATTGCCCCTATTATGCCAGAGTTTAACTTAAACACAGAAAGGTTAAACACCTTCCCCAGAGTAATACAATATATATAGCTAGTACAGTGGTATCAAATCCAGTCAGAAATGCCTTCAGAGTTTATGCTCACATGTATCTATATGTAATATCATGTTATTATATATACATATATCTTTCTGTTCTTCTGTCTAGTCACTAAATTATTCCAGCTATCCCTTTTAATTTGCTTTTTTAAATCTCTACTATTACTATCTTAGTTTGGCCCCTTTCATTTCTAATCTGGTTTATTGCAGTATTTAATTTGTGGCTCTGTCTCCAGCTTTGATAACATCCTTTCCCTGGAATATATTTAACACGTTGCTATCACTGATTTTTTTTTCCAATTTATTTATTTATTTTCTTTTTTTAAAATTTCAGAATATTATGGGGGTACAAACATTTTGGTTACATATATTGCCTTTGCCTCGCCCAAGATTTTTAAAAATCTAAATAGGATCATTTTATTTCCTTGCTTAATAAAGCAAGAGATTTTACCTCTGGAACAGACTAACTTACAGCTTCTTTGCATGATATATTATACAAAGCTTTCTCAGGCTCATCTTACATAACTTCCTCCCTTTTACCTTGTTCCTCAGCCATGTCATGCTACCTGGTCCTTGAAAGTGCCATGTTCTCTCCTACCTCTGTGTATTTCCTCCTCTGTGAAGCCATCTTTGATTCCATTTACTACTCTCTTTTGTGTGCTCCCACTGCACTATGTATACTCCTGTTAGAAATAGCCCTTAGCATTCTGTAATGCAATTATTTGGTTACTTATTTGTCTTATTAAAATTGAAACTGTGGGTTCTTTGAGGGCAGTAGTTTTCATCTTCGTAGGTTTAGCTTCAAACATAGTGCTTGGGACATAATATACGCTTATGGATGATTATTGCATGAATGAATGTCAACTAGCTTTTCATTTTTGCATTTGATAAGATCTTTACAACCATCTGTGAGGTTGATATTAAGACTGCCAGAACCCCATCCCTCTTTGGCATAAGAGAAAAAATACACAGAGAGGTAAGTCATGGGGCCGAGGTCACATAACTAGATAGTGGCTAACTTTTTCTGACTCAAAGCCTAATGTTATTTTGACTAGAACCTAACGTCTTCCTTTGAAGACATCTATTTTTGTGCATATGGATTTTGATAAGATTGATTATAGTAATGCTTAAAGGAAGAAATGTTCACATGACTTACAGCCACTTCTCATTGCTGATTTTTTTTTGTTACCTTAACAGTAGAGGAATTGAGAACAGTGGTACATGAAACAGAAAAGTGTAGCCGATTCACACAGCATTTACTTGGAATTACTTGTTACACTACTTAAAATTATTTTTTGTTCTAGCCAAAATCTTATGCCATAAACCATGGCACTGCATACTGTGGAAGAGATACTGTGAAAACTTTACTAATTCTTTTGGATGAAGAAGCAGCTAGTGCTCCTACCGAAAACAAAGCAGAGCTTTTATATGATGATGAAAACACAATTCATCATAATGGAACTTCTATTCTTACACTTTTTAGGTAAGTAATGTGGACATTATATATAAATATTAACTCTAGAGAATTATAAAAGAAGTATATCCTTATGGTAGGAAACCCGGAAATGACAGAAAAGTATAAAGAAAAAACAAAAGTTAGGTGAAGGTAGATTGAACATTTGAATGCAAAGAGGTTATATATATGACAGATAATATTTTGTGAGAGTATGGCAATTGTTTTTGATTTCAATACTTCTTTTTGTTTTGGAAATATTAGCTGTGCTATGTGTCAAGAACTTTGCTTAGTTTTCAGTTAAATTATCTCAGCCCTCACAACAGCCTCTTTTAATAGTAGTCTCATTTTCTAAGTGAAGAATTAGAGACTTGAAAGATGTTAAATTGTCCAAGAAAGCTAAATTAACAAGTAGCAAGAGTGTCTTTCTTTAAAGCCTGAGGCCTATGCTCCAAGCACTGCTATTCTGCCTAAGAATAGAAGAGATCATATATAGCAAACTTACCTTGAATTTACATTTATTGGCTCTTCCTCACATTATGAAGAAAAATATTTGCTAAATTAGTGCTGCCATTAAGTGTAAGATATTGATATTGCCTTACTCTACTCAGGCTGCCAGAAGAAAATATCATAAACTGGGTGGCTTAATAGAACTTATTTTCTGTGTGAGCTGGAAGTCTGAGATTAGGATGGTCAGAGCTTTCTCCTTGAGTTGCAGATGACTGCCTTTTTGCTATGTGCTCACATGGCCTTTCCTTGGTGTGTACACATAGGGAGAGAGATGTCTCTCTCTCTCTGTTTCTCTTTCTCTCTTTCTCTCTCTCTCTCTCTCTCTCTCTCTTTGTTTCTCTCTCTCTCTCTCCCCCTCTCTCCTTATCTCCCTCTCCCCCCCCCCACTTACAAGGCTACCAGTCCTATCAGATTAGTACCCTACCCTTATGACTTCATTTAATCTTAATTATCTCCTAAAAGCCCTATCTCCAAATACAGTCACATTTGAGGGTTAAGGTTTCAGCACATATATTTCAGGAGAATACAATGCAGTCTACAGCAGACACTCTCTAGTTTTAACAACAGTTAAGTCAGTCGTTGAGTAGGTTGGTGATATTTTTAATTAAGGGAACATTCACTTTAGAAAACATTAAAAATTTTAGAACAACCATTTTGAATTGTATTTAGTACATTGTAGAGAATTTTCACAGAATCATCCCACTATTTGATCTTTTCTGTTTTCTACTGGAGCTACTTTTTAGAAAGCTGGCTTCAGTCTAAAGTTGTTCATATCCATTCATGATTGCTTCATGTTTTCTCTCCTGTGCCTCAGTATCCTTTCTCTTCTCTTTACAGAGAAACCTTATAATGGTCTACTATTTCTGTGTTGTCATCTAACTTCTTTAACCCTCAACTTCTTTACTAGCTTTCCATGACTGTTCTTTTATATCTGAGCATGAAATAATTCTTCTACATTCTACCTCAAAACACCCAAATATTTTCCTAATAATGAAAAGTTTTATTAATGATTTACTTATACCCTGTGCTAGAATCCCAGAAAACAGTAGAAAGGAAATGAACTTTTCTTTTTTTTTTCTTTTTACTTTATTTCTGTTTAACAAAGTTTGCTTGTAGGTAGAAATATAAATGATTTTAATTTTCTCTCAGATTGAGTTCTACCATTTTCTTATAGAAGTTATTTTCTTTTTGTAGAATTGAATTTTTTTAAACAAAATTAATCCTAGAATCTATTTTACAAAGGGATTTTTCTGTACTTAACCATGTGACCAAACACATTTCAATTGTTTACATTTTGGATTCTACATTAGTATTTCCAGTTGTCATTGTGCAGACAAGTGCTGCTACATGGCTAAGTTTTAACGGTATAAACTGAAATGATAAAATTAAACAATGAAGTATATGAATTCAAGTCAATGTAAGGTTGTCAACTATTCTTTCTTAGGATAGACTATCCTTTATTCTTATATAATAGTCTTTTGAGGGTGTTTTGACTCTGGCTCTATTAAGCCAAAAGGGATTAATTTATTAAGGTGCAAGTTGATCTGACTTTAAAACTTAAGGGTCTCTCTATCATGCCTTCTCTGACCCTCCTATTTCTGTGTTTTATTCTTTTGAATTTCCCTACTCTTTTGAATTTTAGTTATGTGGCTGCCTTACTTTCATTCCTTAGAGTTCAAGATGCCTGAATACAGGACCAATGAATGAATCAACTTTCTATCCTTCATAATATCTTGTAAAATGCCTTACAAATAGTAGAAGCTCATGAAATATTTAGTTATTGAATTAATTAATTAAGCAAATTATCAATCTTTAGGACTCAGAATAGCAATACTGGCACTTTTATGAAGTACGGTCATGCATTGTTTAACCATAGGAATACTTTCTGAGAAATGTGTTGCTAGGTGATTTTGTTGTTTTGCGAACATTGAGTATACTTACACAAACCTAGATGGAACTGCCTACTACACCCCTAGACTATATGCTACAGTCTATTGCTCCTAGGCTACAAACTTGTACAGCCTATTATTGCACTGAATAGGGTAAGGAAATAGTAACACAGTGGTAAGTATTTGTGTGATAGGAATTTTTTAGTTCCATTATAATCTTAAGAGATCACTGTCATGTATGTGGTCCATTGTTGACCAAACGTCATTATGCAGTACGTGACTATATTATATATAAGTAGATTTGGTTGTCCTTTATTTTATAAGTGGTTTGGGGTAGGGAAGGGGAGTATGCTAGTTTAAAAGCTAATTGATTTCTAAGTGTCTTAGTCGGTTTAGGCTGTTATAACAAAATATACTTGTTTTGTATAAGTATACTTTATATACTTATTTTGTTATATACCTATTTTGACTAGATAATTTGTAAATAACAGAAATTTATTTCTCACAGTTCTGAAGGCTGGAAGTCCAAGATCAAAGTGCCAGCAGATTCAATGTCTGCTGAGGGCCTATTGCTCATAGATGATACCTTCTTACTGCATCTTCACCTTACTGAAAAGGTAGAAGGGCAAACAGACCCAGACAGGCTCCCTGAAGCCTAAGGGCACTAATTTCATTCATGAGGGCTGAGCCCTCAAGATTTAATTCCCTTCGATAGGCCCCACCTCTTAATGCTACAAATGGTCCCCAACTTATGATGGTTTGACTTAATGATTTTTTGACTTTACAATGGCATGAAAACTGTACACATTCAGTAGAAACTGTACTTCAAATTTTAAATTTGGATCTTTTCCTGACCTGGCACTGTGCAATATGATACTCTCTTATGCTGGGCAGTGGAAGCCAGCTGCAGCTTTCAGTGAGCAATGCAATCATCAGTGTAAACAACTGGTACTCTACAATATATTGTGTTGCCAGATGATTTCACTCAACTAATATTGGAATGGACTAATTCCAACTAATTCCATGTTTAAGGCAGGCTAGGCTAAGCTATGATATTCAGTAGGTTAGGTGTATTAAATATATTTTTGATTTGAGGATATTTTCAACTTATGATGGGTTTATTGGGTTGTAATCCCATCATAAGTTGAGGAGTGTCTGTATTGCATTGGGGAATTAAGTTTCAACATGAATTTTGAAGGAGAACAAATGTTCAAACCATAACAATAAGTTTTTGCCCCTTTTTTTTGGACATAGATCTCCCACGCAAGTGAATAATTCATTGATGAAGCCCCTAAGAGAACGCATCCATAAATCAATACAAGAGAAAAAAGTTAAGGTATAATTTAATTTTTTATTTTTAGAAGAAACATATATGAAGTTGAGCTAGATGCTGTAAATATACATTGTATATGGCACAGTTAAATGGAAAATGAGTTGTGACAATTTGACGTACAGAGACCTTCCTTTTGTACACTCTTAACTAATTTATTTCTGGTTTATTTAATCCACTGGACCTAAAAGAAGGGACGGTATCAGCAGTTGCTATTGTAAATGTTGAAAAAGTATCTGATGAATGAATGAAGGGGAAAATAAAGATGACATGGCTTTTTTGTTTGTATTTCTAATATCTTAAACTGAATCTTGAAAAATCATGTAATTTCAAATTCAGTCTCATTTACAGATGAGGAAACCAAAATTCTGAGAAAGCACCTTATCCAAGATCTCATAACTACCAAGAAATACTTTATAACAATTTGCAAAACCATGATTAAATGCTAATGAGATTATAATTACATTGGTTCCGTTACTTAATAATGCAGCTGGCTTAGTCTACACAACTCTGAAACTAAATGTCAATAGAGAAAGGAAAGAATTGTTTGTGTTTCACAGAACTCTTTATAAAAGCAAAATATGGAAATAATTAGTTTAGCCAGGTATATAGCTGAACCATGCCCAGGTAGAGTACTTGATGGAATCATAAACAATGTTGCTAATATTTACTACCAAGGTAACTATGGAAAAGTAGTTTAGCAGCTTTTTACCTTATTGCTCTATTACTTTTGCTCTTTTGGTGTACAATTTTTTTAAGTCATGGAAATGATATATAATGTACACTTGAAATACTGTCTTGGAATGAGCATTTCAAATGTAGAAAATATTAAAAAACTTAAAATTTTGATGTACTTGATTGTGAAATATCTACATTATTTTATGGGGCAAATTAGCTCTTCTTAGATTTTAGCTTCCTCATTCATAAATAGAAATAGGTGCCCCTCTGATGACAAAATTTTATGAAACCACTTTGGAAACTTTATTAACATACTCATTTTAGGTCCTCAACTTTTATTTCCTACTGTAGCATATTAGGAAACTTGTGTATAATGGTCAAATAAATTTTCCTGTGAAGGAAACAGAAGATTCTTCCTGAACCTTCATGGATTTTATAGGAGCCTTTAGAGAATATCATCTCCTCATTTCTTAACCCCAATTTCCAAGCACTTTAAATAAGTTATTAAGTCCCCTTATACCTTTTTATTAAAAGATTTTTAAGGTGATACTTATCTACTTAAATCCTTATAAATAAAGTATTCTTTACAGTTCAGTTTAGCAGTATTTTGCACAGCAGACACAACTGAAAGGTGGTTTCCTCATTCTGAGTCTAATGTTTTTTACCATATTACATGAATATCAGAATAATCATTTATTCACTTAATAACTTAAGTGAGCTATTGAGCAAAATACTGGCTGTTTAAAACATGGAGCAGTTGGGACAGTGAAAATCAGCACTTAGTGCGGAAAACTAGACTGGCTATAACTCTGTTAGTTTCATAAGCAGCTAGGCAGTCCAATGCTAATGGTATTAGAAGATTCTTAGACATTCACATTTAACCCCTAGGATATTAGAAAACTCTGAGTACATCCAAATTAAAGTAGTGGATTGAGTTTAACTGATAGAATTTTCTTCCTTGGATGCTTAAAATGAATATAAAATAATAAAAACTAACAAAAACAATCACTAAGTGCAAACAACAAAGAACAATGTAATGAGATGCAATGAACTTCAAAAATGATGGCCAAAGAAAGAAACTGAAGCTTTCAGACTGAAGAGGCATAGCATGAATTAGCAACATAATCTAGTCCTAGTTTCCAATATAGTACTAATGAGTTAGCAAAATTCTGAGAATTACCACTAATATTTTCAAAACTGAGAAGCCAACTAAATGTGTGTTCTTTTTATTTTCCTTGTCAGAGAAATAGTAGCAGTGGCAACTGGATAATAATGTGGACAAAATGTGGAAAATGAACCCTGGGACTTACACACTGAGAGAAGTGAAGGCTCTAGTGCTACATACTGAATTGGGAAATTATCCAAATGGTCTCCTACCATTTTAATGAAATGCAGCCCCTAACTAGATGGAGTGAACTTTCACATAACATATATAATGTGTAATAACGTCTTAGAAGAGAATGCAGAACATGGACATTTTTTCAGAATACTTGTCTCCTCAGCTCAGCTCTACTTCTACCTCTATTATTCTTCAGGCTACAGAAAAATGAGGGATAGCAGAAAGTATGCAGCCTTTAAAATATAACTTTGAGGAGAAAATAAAATGCTCTCAGAAAGGGAGGAACAGAATCAAGCAGTCACTCACAGACTTGGAGACTTATGTTTCTAAGCAGAATATAGTAGGTCATGGCAAAACACCATTCCTGCTACAATAATAAAACAGTAAAAGGCAGATAAATTGAGGAATGTGAACAAAGAAATTTAAATAAACTAAAAATCTGGAGAGAATAAAATCCTTTTGAGGTAAGCAATCTATTATCAGCTGTTCCCTAGAATTTTTTTTTTTTAAACCAGTTTTGGGTATAAGCTGAGGATTGATGTTGGCTCAGATAAAAGAACTCCGTTGAAGAAGAAGAGAAGCCAACAAAGCTTTCGGTTATATTGAAGGGCTGGTAACAGTTTGGAAATTTCAGGAGCCCTAAATGCGTTTTTTTTTTTTTACCTAGGACACATATTCTGAATTTTGTAGCTGTGAGGGAGGTCAGGAGCCTCAATACAGTAGACTAAAATCACGTGTTGTCTTGTGGTATTTAGAAGACAAGACTGCTTGAGGATGGGCCCTGCCTCAAACACATGGCTGGTCTCCTTTTTCGTAGTATTTGCCACATTTGGAAACGAAGTAAGCTGGGAAGGCAAAGAGCTCAGTGTGAAAACCCCTGAAAAACACCCTGAATACCCCAGACTTTCAGGCCAGAGGTGATAGAGATCCCCACCAGGCTCTCACTTGAAAGTTTGGGAGGGACATACCTGCGAAGGAAGTAAGAACCAGAAGTTGAATGTGAGTTATGAAGACTGCAACCCAGCTCTGACCCAGCTCAGTCCTTGACTGTATTGAGATTATCAGCCCTTCATTCTGTCTGCCTGACAAAGAAAAGGAGACCCTTTCTTGATGGAAGATATCATCTGGATCCTCTATAGTTCCTTTGTATGCAATATCCAGGATGAAATAAAATAATTGGACACAAAAAGAGGCAGGAGGATTTGTCTCTTAATCAAGAGAAAACACTAACAGTAGAGGCAGACTCAGCAATGATCCAGATATTGGAATTAGCTGCTAAGGTGTTAAAAAGAATGTAACACATGGTTTCCTTACTCTATATTAAGGAAAACAGAGTCTATTCTGTACATCATTTTCTACCTCCAAGCTTTTGCTTATTAATAGTTTTTATTCCCTCATAGCTTCTGCTTGCATACACTTGTTATTCTGTTATAGTTTTACTTCATTAATTAATTCATTCAACAAATATTAAGTTCCTCGTGGATACCAGGTTCTGTCCTAGGCACTGGAGATACCTCAGTGAACAAAACAGACAAAACACCCTGACCTGAGGGACATAGCTTCCCCACATACTTGTGTGGCTGAGGTGCAAGAATATAAATAGAAGCCCCTGACCTTCCTCAGAACCTCCTTCAAGCCTGGTTTTGTTTCGCAGTCTTTAGGACACTCCGCTTCGCTCCTCAACACCGCTGTCATAGCAGTCAGCTCTTGAGCCTAGAGGAAGAGGCCAGCAGTAGGCCAGTTCCCGGGGGTCACAGGTACCTGGAACAGGATCTAAAAGGGGGTCATGGTCTCCTGGTGGGCATGTCAGGCCCTATGGACTCCTTAGCCTATAAGGAAGAGACGGCTAGAGCTGATCACTGGTTACCAAACTCTAAGGGTTTTACTGTTCATGGAGTTTATATTTTAGTTGAGAGAAGCAGACAATAAACAAACAAGTGAATTATATGGTATATTAGAAGGTTATCAGTGCTGTGGAGTGAAATAAAGCTGGGGAGGAAGCTAGTGAAAATGAGTTCCTTTGTGTGTGGTTTGGTTTTAAATAGGATGATAAGTAGAGGTCTCCTTGAGAAGGTGATGTTAAGCAAAAACTTTAAGGAAGTGAGCAGGATTTTTCCTTTAGAATGGAAAGGAATGTTTGTGTCAAACTGGAATTAAAATTGAATTTATTTTGGCTGAAGTAATAGAGTTGGAATTTATTGAGTACCTACTAAGTGTCAGGTGTTTATACAGGACATTTTGTGTCCCTCATCCCAATTAATCCATCTCAACTCTAGAAGGCATCATCTTCCAGACCATACAGGTAGTAATTAACAGAACAAGGGTTTATATTTGGGTATCAGACTTTATGTTATCTCCAAAGAATAAATAAAGGCATAGTAAATATAATGAGAGGTCATAAAAAGATAATGTTACTACTTAGGTCAAAAATATTTTCTTTCTGTTATTTAGCAGAGTAAATGGAATTTTGCTGATGAAGAAATGTATTATTTGATATGTTTACAAATTCATATGCTGTTAAGGATACCAAATCTCTATCCTGTTGAAAATGTGATAATGTAAGAATAAAAAGATAAATTTAGAATATTTATTTTTGGTTACATATTTAATAGGTATATTGAGAATAATTTTCTTTTTCAAACTTGTGTTAATATATTTATCCATATAATGGGAGCTTAGAGCTTTCATTTTCTTATTAATGTGGCTAACTTTGAGACCATGACTTTCTTTGTTTTGACTCATTCATCTTAATTTAACTGGAGTCAGGCTTTCCTATGTGAAGTACTATTTTCCTTAAACTGGGAACTTACTAATAATTTCAGTTTAAAAAGAACTTGTGGCAAAAGGACTTTTTTCCAATTCTTGGCAAGTTTGAAGTTCATTGCAATTTTACTGTGGATAGAAATCTTTCCAAAGGGGGGAAATCACTCTATAAAGGAAAACTTACAATCCGTTTTTCTCATGTGACTTGAACATGAAATGATTTCAACAGCCATGTATGAATCTGGACATTATTCTTAGTTGTTTAGTACTTCAAAAGCACTTTCAAGAGGGAATTGTTTTGCTTATTTGTGATTCCAAATCAAATACACAGAGAGATTTGGAAGATTTGCAACAGGAAGTAATCTCAGTTTTATGTAGCCACTAATCTTGTGCAGAAAAATTCAACTTTTATGAACAAAGGAAAAGCAATCTCTTTTAAGTTATAAATATAAGCCAATGTAGCTTGCATCGTTTTAATAATTAAAATGAAGAAGCTGATTGTAAGTTCGTTTTTTGAGCTGCATTCCTAGAATCATTTTAGAATTGGCCTGGTCCTGAGAGATCTAATTCAACTGATCTTATTCTGACAGGAATTACCCTCTTCATGTATGTTATTATGATAATAACTACATAGTATCTGCATAGATCTCTAGACTTTATGTAGTACTTTTATATTTTTAACTTCATGTAATTCTGATAATTCTCTGAGGTACATATTATTCCCATTTATGTGTGGAATAAATGAGAGGCATAGTGATTATCCAAGGTTATCTAGTTAATAAGTAATAAGGCTAGTATTAGAAGCTGAGTCTTTTGACCTCAGTTCTGGTACTTTTCCTATCCCTTCATCATGTCTTTTTGTGCTACTTTCTTAACTGAATATTATGCTGTGGGCTCTAGTCAAGTTTATGATCAATTAAAGTCTCCAGGTCTTTTTCAGGTATTGTTTTTAAGTTAGGCTCTTCTCATCCTATACATCTGTAATTGGTATTTTTGAACTTAAATACAAGACTTTCTTTATCCTCAGCCATTTTCATCTTATTATTTTCTACTTATGATCTAGCCCTCTGAACCATCTTTTCAATCTTGATTCTGCTGTCCAATTTACTTGTTATTCCTTCCAGCTGTGTGTCAACAGAAAATTTTATAAGTGAACTGTCTTTGTGATTATAGAAGCCATCCTAGTAATCTCTTTAGTATACTGTGCCTATCACATAGCTGGAACATAATAAGTGGTAATTGATTAAAAAAGAGATTTTTGTACAGGGCAGGGAAAAGAAATCACATATGTATTAATAATCTTTAAAAAAACAAACCCTCAGTATAACTACTCTTAGTTATGTCTTTTGAATATAAGTGTTCCAAGATCAACATAGAACTATTGTGTTTCTCATGTTTTCATAAGTTTATAAATAGAATTTTTCATGGTAAATAAAGTGGTTAATTATTTTCCTTTTACATCTGAACCTGTTCTGAGTACTTTAGGAATCCATTGCCTTGTAACTCTAGTTTTCTGAGATTGTTCTATGATCACTGAGGAGTCTAGAATTTTTCTATCGGGGGACCTGAAGAGAGGAAATCTAGTTGTAAGGAGAGCTGTGGCACTTATTTTGTGACTGTATTTACATAGCAAACAAAGATTTTTACTTAGATTGTGTTAAAAATTAATAAAAATAAAGCTTTCTGAAGAAGTTTTTATTCATGCTAAAGATGAGATTAAGAAAATGTAAATTTTCTCAACTAAATAATATAGTTATTATTTACAGTGTTTTATGGATGGTGCTGATGAAGACTTTGTAGTGGGAAGCTAACGCCTCCTAAGCCACCTACAGGTGCCATCATTATCTGGGTACAAAGGAAGTGATCCAAGCTGGCCATTAGCATCTATTTGCCTGCATGGTCTTAGCATATTCTTTATAACTTTTTATAAGCAATAAGTTTATAATTCTCTGTAAGCAACAACTATGGTGAAATAAATGTGTGAAAAGAAAATGTCAATGGCCAGTACTGATTTTGCAGATGGAAATAAGTTCATGGACATTGTTATTACAGTAATATGTAGAATTCATTTTATTAATAAAATTTATTTTAATAGCTTTATCAATTGCTTTAAGAATTAGTAAGGATTCTTGCTATTTGTAGAATATAGGATTAATAAAGTCCAGAAAGAGCTACTTACAACCTTCAGTTATATTTTAGGGCATATAATGAGGGAAGCTGTATAATAGGAGTTGTGTTCATAGGGCTTCATGGAAGCAGTGAGTTGTAGTCCCATTCATTTTCAAGAGCCTATTCTGTTTCACTTTTTTAAAAAAGATAGTTTTTTGATCTTGTACATTTTCACTTTTTTTTCAGTTGTGCATTTTCGTGCTTAGATGGAAGATAAGCTCTAATTGTGTAATATTTCATTCAAGCACATGAAACATAATTTTTAGTGATCTGAGAGATGGAGACTCTCACAGACTCCATTGTCAGAAAGAGAAAATTGGCCAGGCGTGGTGGCTTATGCCTGTAATCCTAGCACTCTGGGAGGCCGAGGCAGGAGGATCGCTCAAGGTCAGGAGTTCAAGAACAGCCTGAGCAAGAGTGAGACCCTGTCTCTACTAAAAATAGAAAGAAATTAGCTGGACATGGTGGCACATGCCTGCAGCCCCAGCTACTCGGGAGGCTGAGGCAGGATTGCTTGAGACCAGGAATTTGAGGTTGCTGTGAGCTAGCCTGACACCATGGCACTCTAGCCCAGGCAACAGAGCAAGATTCTGTCTCAAGAAAAAAGTGCACAATAAATGTAATGTGCTTGAATCATCCTGAAACCATCCCCCCAACTCCTCAGTCTGTGGAAAAATTGTCTTCCGTGAAAACTGTCCCTGGTACCAAAAGGGTTGGGGATCGATGTTCTAAATTATTTGCTATTAATTCTTCCTATGTTCACATGAAAATGCTATTCTTCAATTGTGATCATCTATTCCCAAAATTTAAGCAAATGTGAGCTGAGTAAGTTGAAGAATGAGTACATAAACATTCTTGTTTTATTTGTATTTTAACATCACATCTTCTTAAAACATTTACTTACTCCTGGTATTCCAGTCTCTAAAATAAAGCAATCACTGATACTTTGTCTTCATGTAGTCACCATTTAGGGGAAAAGATAAAACTTAAGTGCTTTGAAATAATTTTAAATCAAACATTCTACTCATCAGAGTTTTCTGTTAACCAGGATTATATTAAACCCATTTTTTTTTTCATTTACTAGAATTAAAAAAAGGGAGCATCATTTGGGGAATTGTCAATTAAAATAATATCTTCAAGCTCATTTATTTCATCAAATATTTAATAAGAATCTATTATATAACCAACTCTATAATTAGCTACTTACAGTCTTGTAGAGAAAGAAGACTTTTGTGCTATATTGAGGATTACAGTTACTAGAAAATCAGTGACATGGAAGACTAGTGTGAGCTGATTAGTTTAAGGAAGAATTTATAAAAAAAGTGGGAATAAGCTGATTATTAAAAGTAGGTAGAAATAAAAGTCATCACTTAAACAATAAAAATGGAATTCACACAGAGATAAGACATTTGGAATGCATGTATTATATAAAAGATTCATTCAGAATATATTAAAACTTCTGTGTATCAGTAAAAAAAGATATATAAAAGTTAGAAAATAGTTGAATAGGAAGTTCACAAAGGAGGAAATTCAAATTGCCAATAAATATATTTTTTAAATGTTCAACTTCATTAATCAATAGAAAAATTCAAATAAAAAACAAAGTATGATGCCACTACATGCTCATTGAAACAGATAAAATAAAGGAAGGAAATGCCAAGTTTTGGGGAGGATGCAATACAATCAGATCTCTCGTATACTATTGGTGTGAGTACAAATTTGTATAAATACTTCAGAAAACTATTTGATATATCTACTAAAGCTGAACATATGGATATACAAGTCATTAATTCCATTTGTAGGTGTATATCTAATACATGGATAGGTTTACCAAAGTGCAGGTACCAAAATGTTTACAGCATCACTGTTTATCATGGCCCAAACTGCAAACCCCACTGTTAACTATGCCTATAAACACTGGAATAGATAAATAAACTGTGGTATATTTCCATAATAATAGTATATGGCAATGAGAATAACAATCAAAAACCCCATGCAACAATATGGGCGAAGCTTATAAGTTGAAAGAAGTTAGGTATAAAAGACTACGTACTTATCTCTCCAGTATATAAAGTATAAAATAGACAAAACTAGTCTGTGACATTAGAAAACAGGAAAACAGTTACCCTCAGTGTGAGAAATAATGACTAAAAAGAAGCACATGTGAGCTTTAGAAGTGCTGGTCATGATCTATTTCTGGGTCTTAGTTCTAGTTACACAGCATATTTAGTTTGAAAAAAATTATTGTGCTGTAAATTGGTGATAGGTGGACATTAATGCATGCATATTGTAATCCAATAGACAATTTTAAAAATGGGTAAAAGAGGTTTAGAAAAAAGTAAAGTGATTAATTTTCTTATTAAAAAAACACCTTTCTTAAATATTTTCTGAAAAAAAAATGTTTTCTTAAATGAAAGCAAAGATGAAAGACAGTTTAAAAGCTCTAAAAAATTTCCCCGGAGTTGGATGTTTTCTGAGTTTATATAATGCAATCTGCTTAAGCTGATCTACTCTAAACAGCCTTTCACCACTATGACAGTCCAAAATCAACAACTTTTATTTATATACGTAAGGCACTTCAAGGGTATATTTGAATCATCAAAGACAAAGATGCGTTCAATTTCATTTAAGTCTATTTGGTTACATTTCACTCTTTGAACATCAGTGGAGCCATATGTTATCTCTCAGGGAAAATATTTCACAGATTATTTACTTAAGTAGCTGATTATGCAAGGGTTTATGATCCCTTTTTTATATGTGAAAGATTTTTTATTTCATTTTAGAAGCATTTAATTTTGTTCTCTACTTTCTGCCCTTTCTTTCAATTCTTTGATAAGTCATAACTAGAATCTACATATTCTAAATCAAAATATGCCAGATTCCATAAAATAGAGGATATCATTCAAACATTTGTAGAAAAGGAAAATAATAAGTCATGCAGAGTATAGACTCAACAATCTTGTGCAATCAGGGTTATTCCTCAAAAAGGAGAAACGATCAGGTTACAGGCTTCCTGGCAGATGATTCAAATTTAGTTGGAGGTTTTACTTTGTTGTATGATGAGCAAATTTAACGAATTTAAATTTCAAAGAAGAAACATGAATGCTAGTGGGTGGCAAAACATGTTAATTATTCATTATCTAATTTTCTTTATGTTAATAAAGAATGGGATAATTTTGACAGGTAATTGATAATGACCTCTATGAGTAGTAAAATGTTTAATTAACAATTTCTAAAATAAATTATATCTACTTACTTGCATTTTTCAATTGTCAATAATGAAACAAAATTTAACCTTTTCCTTGATTAATCAATAATTTTTTAATTTTCATTAGTATATTTTACATATAGTAAACAAACCACTTCTGCATCTACTTTTGAAAATCCTTTTAAGAAATTCTTTTCAAGTTTCACACTTTGAAAAGGCATGAACATTCATAGCTAACTAGTTGAAATTTCCTTCAAGGGCAGAGTCCTTTACTGAGGAAAAACTACAAGATATAGAATACAAATATATAAATTTAGCATAGCAAGGAAAATAGGAACTTAGAAAAAAAAAAAGGTACAATTAAAACTGGATAAGGGAAATAATTCCAGAAGATTTTATTGAATTACAAAGCCATCACTTTTTAACATTTAACAAAGAAACCAAAAGAAAGAGATCAAGAGCCTTACAGATTGTTGACCCTCCACTTTCTTCTAAAAGTACAAAAAAATAATTTCCCATAAAAAGAAGAAAAATTTGAGTTTAAAATTACTGTAAGAAAAAGAGAATATGGGCAGGTATATTTTAGGATCCTACTGGCTTCTGTCTGGTGTTTTTCTCATGACCAGACTCTCGGTTATAGTTTTTGGGGAGGAAAAGCACAGAAGTAAAATACTATTTTCCTCACATCATAACAACATGAGTTTTACATGTTATCAACAAGATTTAACACTATTGATGTTGATCTTGACCAACTGGCTAAAATTGTTTTTGCCAGATGTCTCCACCGTGATATCACTCTTTCTTATCCCTTTTCCATGCCGCAAGTAAACCACCTGCACTGCTCTTGCTTAAGAACTTGAGAGTTATGCTCCCCTCCTGGAGAGCATAATGCAGTTAACCCTTGAGCAACACAGGTTTGAGCTGTGCAGGTCCACTTACATGTAGATTTTCTCCTACGTCTGACACCCCTGAGAGAGCAAAATCAGCTTTTTCTCTTCCTCCTCCTTCTCAGCCTACTCAACATGAAGACAACAAGGATAAAGCCCTTTATGATGATGCATCTCCACTTAGGAAATAGGAACTACATTATCTCTTCCTTATGATATTCTTAATAACATTTTCTTTTCTCTAACTTACTTTATTCTAAGAATAATGATACATATAACACACAAAATATGTGTTAGTCGACTGTTTATGTTTTCAGTAAGGCTTCCCAGCCTGCAGTAGACTATTAGTAGTTAATTATGGGGGAGTCAAAATGTGGATTTTGGGCTGCATGGGGGTTTGTACCTCAAACGCCCATGTTGTTTAAGGGTCAACTGTACTTACATAAATTATTTGTTATTATTTTGCATGAGAGATTTGCTTCTTCTCCCCTACTTCTTTATTCAAACATTGTTTTATGGCAGTACAGACTCATGGGTATTTCTTTCATAATTTGAGTTATAACTCAATACTACTTTATTTTGTGGCCCAAATTTTTCTAGCTTTGGCCATTAGAGCTCTTTCAGTTGGCTTTTGTGTCCCTTTGGGAGACCTTCATCAGTGTTATGTTTTGTTTTGTTTGTTTTGTTTGAGAACTTCCTTACTTTCTGGCACTACAAGATGCTCTAGGCTTATTTTGTATGTTTCTTGCTCTGGTCTTGAATTAGTCATTCTTCTGGGATCTTTGGTTCCTTTTATTAGAAACCGAAATCTAGCTTCTATGCATGCTCATTCCTACTAAATGTTATTGTTTTTAGGCTTTGTCAGTTGAGCAAAAAATTATATGTTTATATTTTCTAACCTACACATATACACATCTGTAATTATAGCTATATGTAACCGTCTGAATATACAGATGCTAAATGTGAGTTCTCACTGATATCTCCAACTCCAAACCATTACCACATCGATCATTCTCCTTTCGCTAGTCTGTAAATTCACTACAACAGTGAGAAATATGGTCCCGTCATCCACTATCCATTTGCTTAATTGTTCAGTTCCATGCATCATAATATCAGAAGTAACTTGTATCTCATTTAGGAAACAACTTTATCAATAGCGTATGTATGCAGTTTGTTTTGCCTTTAGACTTAGAGACGCCAATCATATCTAAAATTACTTAGGTCAGCACCTTTTATACACACTTCCTTCAAAGAGATTGTTTTACACATTTGTATTACAGTTAGATTCTACTGTCATATTATTCATTCCTTTTGGGATTCCCCAACTTTCTAAATGAATTTTTAAATTTGCACACATTGAGGGTCACTTCCTTGTGCTATAAAGTTTTATGGGTTTTGACAAATGTTGTCATTATAATGTCATGTGTCTACCATTAGAATATCAAATGGTATAGATATTATCCTAAAAAATAAAAACCTGTACTTCATGTATTCGACCTACCATACCTACCCTCAAGCCCATGGAAACTGCTGATATTTTTACTGTGTTCTTTTCAAGAATGTTCTATAATGGGAATCATATAGTGTATAGAGGTTTTAGACCTTTTTGTTTTCTTATTGTTGCGTTTTAAAAGTTCTTTGTATATTTTGGATACAAATTCTTTATGAGATAAATTTTTTGATAAGATTTTAAAATAGCTCCAAAATTGGTGGGGTGATCTGAATTGTAATGTAGCTCATAAAGGAAATTGTAAGAAATAATGCTATAAAATCAATGGATAACTCTCCAATAAGTGCATTTTCTATTTGAATCAGCAAGAATGTTTGGAAACAAATATGCTCAAAAATAAAAGTACGATAAAATTTTACTACTAATAGAAAAATACATTTTTTAGACTAAGTAAAAACAAAGTTTTCATTTTTCTCATGCTCTAAAACAAATTGAAAATAACTTTCCAATTCCTTGAAAAGATAGTACAAAAAAGCTGATAAAAGTTAAATGAAATCAAATAGCTAATGCACATGAGGCCTGTGGCACACAGTCTAGCAATAGTAAGCCTTAATAAATATTTACTATTATTATTTTCACTTACTATGAAAATCAATAGTCATGTAAAAATACTTCAATCTGAGAATACAGACAAATTTGATTAACACATTTTAGAATAAATAGAAACCACTTCATTATTTTTGCATCCAATTTGATTCTAAATAAGAGTTAGTAAATAACTCAATGCATAATTACAAATAACTACAGTAAAAAAATTGAATAACATGCTAACGAAGTTTTGATTACCAATAAAGTTACAAACAAAGCAGCCATGTTAAAATATAATTTTACATTTTACGTTTATATTTAATTACTACCCCTCTATTTATCTAGTAAATCTTAGGTTAATGATAAATTTTTATTCTAATCCATTTGTCAAAAACTTAATAGAATGAATATGAAGATGAAAATTATAGCTCCTTTTTTCCTATTAAATTCAGAAACTATAAATATCATTTTCATTTTGTGTATATTAGTCATAAAAATTTCTCAAAATAAAAACAGTAAGAGGCTTATATTTGAAATTAGTTACACACCATCAACTCACCAAGTTTGTGATCTCAATTTATCTGTATCATCTACAATTATTACTATATTATTTAATCTTAAATGAGAAATATCACGACCTTATACTTTAAGAATATTTATGTCAAAGGAGTATTTATGATCATTTGCATGATGATAACCAACAAAACAAATTAAAAGTATTAAGTTCTTGATGTCAAACACTATTATTTCTCTTTTGCTATATAGCAAAAGAAAAAAGCTAGTAGATATAATTTTCACCCACAGCCAACTTTCTCCACTTTCTTTTTAATTATAATGAACTGTGAGGAAATTGAAATTCAACTAATTTTACCTAAAATTTTCCAATTAATTCATAGTATTAACAACTTGCCTTCAGGTCTCCTAGTTGGAAGAAAGAAACAGAGCCTTAGAATATTTAGTTGACATGGGTGTATTGTAAATTGTTCAAGGAAATACGAATAGAAAGTTAGCTCAATAGAGATAAAGGTAGCCCTCTCCCGCCCATTATCATGAAGACTTAATTCCTCTATTTTTGTTTCTTTTTACCTGTTTTAAAAGAAAGATGATGTCAATACTAATACAAATTAAATAGATAATATTTTTGAAGAAAGTGATGTATTCTTTCCTTTATATTTCTTTTAAGGCCTTAGAGCAAGCCTATCAACTCCACCTTATAGATCAGAAAACTGAGAAATAAAGAAGAAAAGAAACTTGGCTAAATAATGCAGTTGGAAAATGGTGGACCCAAAATGTCACCCCAACCAGTTTTTCTCTGGCTTGTATTCTCTATGGTACTCTATTTCCAGTTTTCTACAGCATTACCAACTAAACTATTTTCACTCTCCTTCATATTTCATGGCTTCTGATTACTGAACTAGAAGGTTTTGATTGACATATTTTGATCCTGTCCTCAATTTTTTTAAACCACCAGTGGTATAGAATTAGTTGTAAATAAGAATAAATATGTTATTAATAGTGTTTCTTTGCTGAGGAAGACAATTCTCTGGACTTTTGCTTGTGTTTTAATTATGTCAGGAGAATTATAATATAAGATCATTTCTGCAAAATTCTGCTTAATAAACATAAACTTCAAGGTATAGCAGAGTACATATAATTAAATAAGTCAATCTTCTAATTAATTTAGAATAATAATACTATATACCTCATATGGAAGTTGTGAGAATTAAACAAGGTAATGCATATAAATGCACTTGGCATGGTGATTGGAAAATAGTAAGTACCAAAATACTTCCTACATATTCATCATCACCATCATCATTATCACCATCCTTAGGCTAGTCTGAATTCTGGAGCGAGTGTAATTTTTTTTATAATTTATATGCATATACATACACACACACTTATATCACTCATCACTCTTTACTCATCAAGTTTCCAAGATTCCATCATTTAATTAAAATTTTCTAAATTTATTCAAGTGAAGTTGATGCCCTTCTGGCCTGCCTCAACAAAAGAGGGCATTTTCTTCCTGTTCTTAGCTGTTATGTACCTGTTCTTTCTCCTACTTTAATGTCAGTTTTTTATTGTATCATATAAGGAAAATTTTAACTTTTCTTGTATGGTTTTGTTTCCAATCATATCACTATACTGAAATTACAGGTTAGTGACTGTCAGACTTAAAGGTCATTTCTTATTCTCTATGCTCCTGGATTTCTTTAGAGCAGTGGTTCCCAACCTTTCTGGTACCAGGGACCCATTTCATGGAAGACAATTTTTCCACTGACCAAGGGTGGGGGATGTTTTGGGGATGATTTAAGTCCATTAAAATTATTGTGCAACTTATTTCTATTATTATTATACTGTATTATATAATGAAATAATTATACAACTCACCATAATGCAGAATCAGTGGGAGCCCTGAGCTTGTTTTCCTGCCACTAGACAGTTGCATCTGGGGGTGATGGGAGACAGTGACACCCAAAGTGTGTCACTTATGTCCAGTCTACTCCGTAATCTCATTTTGGTTGCTGTCACTGCAGAAAACCCTGCTTCACACAGCTACAATGTTGGAAATGGAAACAGACTTTTCAGGGCCTTTGTGGCAATCTCGGGATATTCCACCTTGACTTTAATCCAGATCGTATGGAGATTTGAAATTGTCTCAAACATACTTTTAAGGGCACCGTCATTTGTGATCTCAAGCAGTAGATCCTCTTCTGGCGTGGACAAAGTAGATTCACCTGGTGTATTTGCAAATGGGTCACCAATCCATTCCTTCCCTGTTCAGGAGTCTTTCGTGGTTGGGAAGTAATGCTCAAACTCTTTTGAAACCTGAGATAGGTGATCATGCACCAGCTGGGAGAAAGAATAAAGGCCCTGGATCAGTCTCTTTCAAAATCTCTGCTAATGTTTGAAACACGTCAAAAATCCCAGTGTTCACTCGTCACCCCCATAATTCCAATTTGGCTTTGAATGAAGCCACTTTATCTACTGACTTGAACACATTTTTTGTTCTCCCCTGAAATGACAGATTGAATTCGTTGAGCAGGTTGAATATGTCACACAAATAAGCAAGTTTTGCCACCCATTCTGTGTCACTGAAATGCACCACCAGTGGTGACTGTTTTTCTAAAAGAAATCTCTGGAGTGGCTTTTGTAACTCAAAAACTCTGGCCAGTGATTTACTTTTAGAAAGCCATCTCACTGCTGTGTATAAGAGGAGACATGTGTGCTCTGTGTCCATCTCCTCACGAGCTCCGTGAACAGACATGAGTTAAGGGCATGTACTTTAATGTGGTTGATAATTTTAATCACATCCTGCAAAGTGTTGTTTAGTTCAGGTGACACTTTTTGGCTAGCCAGCATTTCTCTATGGATGACACAGTGTGTAGAGTCACATTCATAACTGACCTTTTTGACCCGAGTAGTGAAACCAGAAAGCCGTCCAGTCATGGCAGCCACTCTGTCCATGCCTATACCGACACAAAATGACCAATTCAGTTTTCCTGATATGTGATCATTCAAAGACTTGAACAGTTCTGCAGCTGTGGTGTTCGTTGGCAA
>CAUYSK010065499.1:0-16624 GCA_963575035.1 Avahi laniger
GGTCTCGCTCTTGCTCAGGCTGGTTTCGAACTCCTGATCTCAAACAATCTGCCCGCCTCGGCCTCCCAGAGAGCTAGGATTACAGGCGTGAGCCACCGTGCCCGGCCTGAAGCTTTTGAATGTATTTTCTATTTTCTTCAATGAATTTTTCAACTCTATAATTTCTGTTTGGTGTTTTTTTGGTTGTTGTTTTTTGTTTTTTAATTTTTATTTCAGGAAATCATGGAGGTACAAACATTTTGGTTACATGTTATGACTTTGCCATATCCCAACCATGATTTGAGACGTGCTCTTTCCACCCCACAACGCTCACCGCATCCATTAGTTGTGAGTTTACTCACCCCCAAACCCCCTACCCCCAAAGAGTATTACTACTGTGAGAGCACCTTAGTGTTGATTAGTCAGTGCCAGTTTGATGGTGACTACATGTGGTGCCTATTCTTCCATTCTTGTGATACCTCACTCCAGAGGATGGGCTCAAGCTGTATCCAAGAAAATATAAGAGGTGCTAGATCACCGTCGTTTTTTATAATTGAGTAGTATATGTATTTTTTTTTAAGACACCTATCACCTTGGTAAAGTTTCTCATTCATATCCTGAATTGATTTTTTTATTTCTTTGTATTGATTTTCAGATTTCTCTTACATCTCACTGACTTTCTATATAATTGATATTTTTAATTCTTTATCTGGCATTTTGAGAAATTCTTTTTACTTGATATCTATTGCTGTACAATTGTTGTGGCCTTTCAATGGTCTCATATTTCCTTGCTTTTTCATGTTTCCTGTGTCCTTCTGTTGGTATCTGTGTATCTGGTATAGCAGTCACTTCTTTCAATTTTTTGAAATTGCTTTCACAGGGGAGAATTTTTCTTGAAGATATATTTTGTTGACTGAGTAGGACACTTTGGCTTTGATTTTGGGTGCTGGAAGTAGGTGATCTTTGTGTGATTTCTTCAGCAGTACACAGGGTTAGTGGTATCTGTGATTTCCTTGGTGGATTAGGGTATGGTTATTGGTTGAAACTGTGATGAAGTTTTGCCAGGAACTTGGATGCCAGCTGAGCCAGTCTTTGGGCCCCTGTGATGGCAGCAGTATGCCTGTTTGTGGGCCCCAGAGTGGCTTATACTTGCACCAGTGTTAGTGGGTCCTGGAGGGCCAATTCGTGGGCCTCCAGGTGGCTTGTTCAGAGACTAATAGTAGGAGCTACTGGGCCAGGTGTGGGTGGGTTCTTAGGCCCGTGGGCAGCTGATGTGATGTGGGTGATGACAGTAGCCAGCCCAGTGGTCAACCAACCCACCGGGACCCAAACAGTCATGTTGGTGTTGCTGGTAGCTGCGATGGGTTGAGCAGGCCACAGCTGCCTGCAGAAGGGCAGTGGGAATTATCCTAGGGATGTGAGGGAATGTCCAATCTCCCCTGTCTCTCTCCTCAGCATGGAGGCAATTACAGCAGCATCAGCCCACGCCTGACCCAAGGGCAGGGTACAGGCCACTGTTACACTCTGGAAATTGTGCCAGCTGTAGGCCCACATCCAGTGAGTGCAGGAGCTCTCTCAGGCATGCAGCATGGGCAAGAAGCTGTGGCAAATATGGTCCTCTTAAGTCTTGGTCTCACAGCAGCTTGCAGCAGGGTGGTGGGAATTGTCCCAGGGTTGCAAAGGAGTGCCCAATCTCTTACTCCTTTCAGCCGGTAGCAGGTGGTGGGTATTTTCCTAAGTGTGCTTAGGAAAGTTTGGTCTCCCCTTTTTCTCCCCAGGTGGTGGCAGCTGCAGCCACGATGCTTTGAACTCGGCCCAAGGGCAGGGTGCAACCCAACATTAAACTCTCAAAATGGCTCCAGCCATGGACCTGCAGCCAGAGAGGGCATGGCCCCTCTCAGATGACCAACATGGGCAAGAAGCTGTGGTAGTGTGGACCACCTGAGCCTAGGTCTCACAGTAGCCCACAGCCCACAGCAGGGTCATGGTTATTGTCCTAGGTATGTGTAGGAGAACTTGTGCTCCCCTGTCCCTCCTTGGCTAGGTGGCAGCTACAACAGCATCAGTCTGAACTCAGCCTGAGGTTGGGGTGCAGCCCAGCCTTAAAGTCTTAAAGTGGTATGTTGGGCCTGCAGCCATAGCGGGCAGGGCCCCTCCCAGGCAATCAGTCACATCTCATTCTCAACAGCAGTCCATAGCAGTGTGGTGGGGACCTTCCAAGGGATACATGGGAGCACCTAGTCTTCCTTCTCCCTCCTTAGAGCAATACAACAGCAGCAGCTGTGTCTGTAGATCCCTGGTATGTAGGCTTTCAGAATGGCACCCAGTTGAAGCTGTTCTAGACTTGGATGCCTGTGGGATTCCATGTAGCTTACCTTTCTGGAGCAACATCTCTATGCAATGTCTGGGCAACTCCCTGTATTAAGCCCAAGGCCTACATGAGTCAAGGGGTTCTCCTATAGCCACAATCATAAAGGCCCATTTCAGAGTGTGGAGTCCTAGGGGTTTCTCTTTTACCGTTTCTCCGTGTCCAGGAGCTTTTCCAAGATTTCATCCGGTCCCCAGTCAGGCAATCTGCCTTTAATGCTCTTCTTACTTATTTTTTGTGCTTCCCATCACTCCTCTATTGAATCCTAGAGTTCTCTCTTAGACAGTATCTTCAAAATATGAGTATCTGCTTCTCAACTAGATTTTTTTTTAAGTTAAGATGCTAACTGCAATCCTAAGGACAACCACTAAGACAGTAACTCAAAAATATATATATGAAAGAAACAAGGGAATTAAAATGGTATAATTTAAAAGACATACGAAAAATAACAAATGGTAGGCATAAATACTACCTTATCAGTAATTACATTAAATATAAATGGAATACAACACTCCTGTCTAAAGACAGAGATTGGCAGAATAAAGAAAAATATTATCCAGCTAAGTGCTGCCTACAAGAGACATACTAAACTTTAAGATAGAAAATATTAGTAAGGCCAGGCATGGTGATTCACGCCTGTAATCCTAGCACTCTGGGAGGCCGAGGCGGGAGGATTGCTTGAGCTCAGGAGTTCGAGACCAGCATGAGCAAGAGCGAGACCCTGTCTCTACTAAAAACAGAAAAATTAGCCAGGTGTGGTGGTTGCGCCTATAGTCCCAGCTCCTTGGGAGGCTGAGGCAGGAGGATTGCTTGAGCCCAGGAGTTTGAGGTTGCTGTGAGCTAGGCTGACACCACTGCACTCTAGCCCAGGCAATAGAGCGAGACTCTGTCTCAAAACAAAACAAAAAAATGTGTGTGTGTGTGTGTGTGTGTGTATTAGTAGTACCAGCCATGGTGGCTGACATCTATAATCCCAGCACTTTGGGAGGCCAAGGTGGGAGGATCACTTGAGCCCAAGAGTTCGAGACCAGCGTAGGCAATAGCAAGGCCCCATCTCTATAAAAAATATAAAAGTTAGCTGGGCGCAGTAGTATGCACCTGTAGTCCAGCTGCTCAGAGGACTGAGGCAGGAGGATCGCTTTAGCCCAGGAGTTTGAGGTTACAGTGAGCTATGATGATGCCACTGTACTCTAGCCAAGGCAACAGAGCAAGACCCTGTCTCTCTCTCTCTCTCTCTCTCTCTATATATATATATATATATATATATGTAAAGAAGGACATTTCATAAAGATAATAAAAAGTTCAATCCATAAGGAAATATGACTATAAATATATGTGCACCTAACAACAGAGCTCCAAAATACATGAAGAATTGAAGGGAGAAGTAGATAATTCAACAATAAATAATCAGAGACCAATACTCCAGTTTCTTAATGTATAAAACAATTAGGCACAAGATCAATAAGGAAAGAAAAGATTTGAACAACAGCATTAACCAACTAAACCTAATAGACACGTATGGAACATTCCACTCAGCCATGGCAGAATATGCAGTTTTCTCAAATACACGTGGAACATTCTGCAGGATAGAACATATGCCAGGTCATAAAACAACCTCAGTAAATTTTAAGGGATTTAAATCATACCAAGTATGTTTTTGAAACACAATGGAATGGTATTAATAGCAGAAAGAAAATTTTCAAATCCAAAAATATGTGGAAATTAAACAATATACTCCAAAATAAACAATGGTTCAAAGAAGAAATAACAAGGGAAATTAGAAAATACTTCAAACATAAACAAAAACACAACACACCAAAATGTATGGAATGCATCTAAAACATTCCTTAGGGAAATTTATTGCCAGAAATGCCTATCTTAAAAAATGAGAACAACCTGAAATCAGTAGACTAATCTTTTACCTTAAGAAACTAGAAAAAGAAAAGCAAAACTAAACCCAAACCAAGCAGAAAGCAGGAAATAATGAGAGGAGATAAATTAAATAGGGAATAGAAAAACAGAGAAAACCAATTAAACTAAAAGATAGTTTTTAAAAATATTAATAAAACTGACAAATCTTTAGTTAGATTGACCAAGAAAAAGACTCAAATTACTAAAATTCAGAATGAAAGAGGACACCACTACTGACCTTAAAAAATGTTTCAGCTACTTTGGAAATACTTTAATAGTTCCTAAAGATGTTAAACGTTCTTAGAAGATATATTAATATAATCAAGAAATGGGAAAACGTGAGTAGATACACAACCTTGTATATGAATATTCGTGGCAATATTATTCATAATAGCCAAGAAGCGAAAATCACCCAAATGTCCATCAATGCATGAAATTAATTAAATGGAATCTAGTATATATCATACAATGGAATATTATTTGGCAGTTAAAAGTAATAGAGTATTGAAACATGCTGCAGTATAGGTGAACCCTGAAAACACGCTAGGTGAAAGAAGCCAGTCACAAAAGAGCACAATATTGTATGATTGCATTCATGGGAAATCTTCAGAATAGGCAAATCTACAGAGACAGAAAGCAGATTAGTGATCACGTGCTTGAAGTATGGGGGTGGAAAAGGAGAGTGATTGCTAATGGGCATGGAGTTTCTTTTTCAAGTAATGAAAATGTTCTAAGGTTAGATTGTAGTGATGGTTGAACAGTTCTTTGAATATACTCAAAACCTCTTAACTCTATAATTTAAATGGGCGATGTTTATGGTATGAGAATTATATCTCAATAAAGATGTTTTCTTTAAAATGGGAGTCATTAATATTTATGAACTGGGCATTTCATTTCACATTTTTACTTAAAGAATAAGTTCTAATACCTACATTTTTATAACATTTTATCATCTTAATATTTGACAGGAGCAATGTTTCCAAAGATGTTTGTTTTTGTTTTTTAATAATTCTAGCTGGCCAGCTCAGCCAATCAGCACATTTAGCTCTCCAGCTACCATACAATGTACTTGGTTTAGGTCGAAGTGCAAACTTTCTTGACCACCTTTACGTTGGTATTCCCCGTCCATCCGGAGAGAAGGTGAGTAAAAATTTAGTTTGTTTATAATTTATCTGTGTTTCAGTATTCACTATTTAAATATTTAAATTCAACAGTTTGAACCCAATTGAATTTGAATTCAAATATTTTTTATTCCCTTTGAAGAATAAAGAAAAATTGATTGGTAGTGATCTATCTAAGTTTATATTACATCTAAGGATCAGCATTTGAAAATATTATATAGTTATTTTTCCATCTCCTTTCCCATAAATCTCACCTGTTCCTCTTTGTTGCTTTTTCTCCATAACATTTTTAACCACCTAACATGTATAAGTAAAATAGTATCACTACACTTATGTTATACGTGATACATGTATAGTATGTATAATAACAGCATATTTTATTGTCAGTCTCCCTTTAACTTGAATTTTAGCTCCAAGCATTTGCACACAGCACTTTGAACAGTGCCTGCTACATCGGTGTCCAATAAATATTTGTTGAATGAATGAATTCATAAGACACAAATATAATCCTTCCATGAAAAGACCAGAAAATTTTTCCAACAGATGGTTCAGGAGCCCTATCTTTGGCTTAATATACGTAAACGTAGCTTAATCTATACCTAGGATTCCAATTTCTCAAAGTGCTCGAGATTTATCCTTATTTATTTAGAATAATTTTGTTTCATAAATGTAATGAATGTTAAATGTTCTTAAATTCTTCTTCCAGTCTATACGAAAACAAGAGTGGACTGCGATCATTCCCAACTCCCAGCTGATTGTCATTCCATACCCTCACAGCGTCCCTCGAAGGTAATGCCCTTGCTTGAACTGAATTCGTTAAAGATACTGTCCACTCGGAACCGTACATACAGCTATATCTCTTAAAACCTGTCTTCTTCCTGCTGTGTTCCCATGAGTGCCCATCAGTTAATTTTCTCACAGCAAACTTTAAATGTCTAAACATACTTACACAAAAGGTCCCTGACATTTTTCATGAGGAACAAATTCATTCCTGTTAGAAAAACAGCTCATTAACTAATTAGGGATTTATACATATTCTGCTTAAATAAATTGGCCTCCAGTTTACTAGTTATAAGTTCCAAAATTTCAAGATACTAAATTTTTTAATAAAGCAGTGATGTTTTTAATAAATTCTTTGAGAAGTTTTGGAGTCAATAGATCTCGGCTAGAAAAACCGAAGTGCACTGCGGCCTAACTGCAAGGCTGGGACTAGTTCTTCGTCCTCTCTGAGGCTCAGTTTCTGCATCTTTAGAAGGGGAGATCGAATACGGGCCTTATAAGGACCAGGATGAAATATCCTTAGCACAGTGCCCAGCAAATAGTAAGTGAATAATAGGTATTTATCCACAGAATATGCTCCTTTCATAATACAGGATTTAACTCTAAATTTTTAATTTATCTTTGTTCATTTTTCTTTAAATTACAGGATTGATTATATTCTTTTTTTAAATTTCAAAATATTATGGGGGTACAAACATTTTGGTTACATATTAATAAATTGCTTTTGTACCGTTTGAATGAAGTTATAAGTGTGCCCGTCACCCAGATCACGTGCACTATGCCGTTTGATGTGAATTTACCCATCACCTCTCCCCCCTCCCACCTGCTGGGTTTCCGGTGAGTGTTACTGCCATAGATTCCATTCTTTTTAAAGTAAGAAACGAAGGTATTCACTAACATTTAGATTTCATTGGGGAAAACTATGCTAGTCTGATAACAACATGGGAAAATAACCAAAGAGAAATGGTGCAGTTTTCCTATGAATATGTGTAACCAGCAGGGGCCCCTGCCTGTTAAACTTCTTCTCAAAATACTGGCTTTACTGTTCATTATTAAATTTTTAGATGGGATGGATTCAGTGGAATGCTACAGCCAGTTTATGATGCCATCTCATGAGCTGACTCTGCGCATCTTTTTCCATCTCTGTATCGTGAAGTCACATTAAAATTAGTTATGGTAGAAGAATTTACTCCATGAAAATTGGCAAGTGCTGTAAACTGGGGCTCCCCCACCCTTGCCCCGACGGAGGCACTTGATGAGCACACCACTGGATGTATTTTATGGTGGATTTATGGACTTCAGAACAAAACTGCTTAGGAAAACACACCTTATCACAGCATTATGTTTGGAATAAGACAACATCAGTACAAACAGTTATAGTCTTGGTTCAGATTTTTTTTAATAAGCCTGTATGGTGTGTTTGTATTAGTTTCCTACACATGAAATTCATAGCAAAACTAGAAAATCTGGACCATGAATAGGAAACTATATAAACTATAGTACTTACATGTAGTGCAATATTACAGCTTTTTTTTTTTTTTTACTACTATGGACATAGAACATAAGATGTAGTAGTAAGCAAAAAAAAAAAGAAGAAAAAGCAGCAAAATGTAGAAAATGTATAATGAGTGACCACTGTGATTAAAAACAGAGATATCTATATATATGTTTCAGGTATGTTTATATATTTATAAAATATCTGAAAGGATACGCAACAAACTGGTAAGAGTGATGTCTCTGAGTAGGCCCACCGAGGATTTGCTTTTTGTCCTTTTTTTTTTTTTACCAAAATGCCTATGTTCCTGATTTCTTTTAGGTCTATTTTAAAAGTAGAACTATCAAAAACATCTCATGAAAGAACTGGGTTTTTTTGTAAGTGTGAGTAAAGTACTGAGAATAGCTAACTTCAACTTATTAACAGTATTTGTTTTCTTCATGTTTACTTACTCTTCTGAATTTCCAGAATATTCTGCCATAGCTTTCTTCCACAGTCTCAACAATTTTCAAGTTTCTCTTTCTCTCTCCAAAGAAATGCTCTCTATAAATTTATGTACATAATAAAAACCAAATTGATTTTAGTCTGAGGTGTATTTTGAGATTTATTAACTAGAGGCTAACTTATAGATCAATAAATTTTAATTATCCCAAAATAAATCAGTAGCTACTTGCTATTTATCAGAACAACCTAACCTTTATTAAACTTTTAAAATGAAAATATATCCATTATCTATTTCCAGGGAGAACAAAAAGTCCCATGTATATAACCACCTGCAGTGTTGGTGATATGGACTTTGGTTTTAGGCTTCTCAGGGTTTGCAAGTGCTGTATTATATGGGCTGTTTTAGAAGGGAGAGCTAATTCTATTTATGCTTAAGACCTTTAGTCTGTATATTGCCATTAACATTAAGGGACTAAAGGTGATTTTGTGAGAAATCTCAATCTAAAAGTCATTTTAGTAATGTGATACAGAAATGGTAGAAGCTTTGCACAGGCCACCTATATGCAAAATATGTATGTTTTAGTTGATCATACTACATATAGGACAGTGGTCAAAAATAAGGTGGCACAGAAGGCTTATAGGCTCATGTGACTAGCCTTAGAGTTCCAGATTTCAAATTCATCAGGTAAATGAAGATATTAAAAAGATGATCAAACTTAGAAAAAGGAAAATATTGAAATATCTCATCAAAAAATTCTATTTCAGTTCTCTGAGTAAAATACAAATGCTATAAGATTATCAATATTCTTAGGACTATCTAAATTTAATTGCTTTTGTTTTATGTATAATGAATGGATAAATGAGTAAATGATTTAATGAATCAATTAACTCATTAATAAGCTATTTTACTTTTGGCTCTCAGTATAAGTTTGTTATTTTTAAGTAAGATTTGTAATTTTAATTTTTCTGTTTTTATCTACAGCTGGAGTGCCAAACTGTATCTTACACCAAGTAACATTGTTCTACTTACTGCTATAGCTCTCATCGGTGTCTGCGTTTTCATCTTGGCAATAATTGGCATTTTACATTGGCAGGAAAAGGTTTGTTCATTTAAATGAAACATTAACTTTGGTTAAATGACCACCCAAAAACCATCAGGCATATAGAAAAATTTCATTAGAAATAATTTCATAATGGCCTCAAAAATAATAATCAGCTTTTAAAATGGCCTGTGTTCAGTATCTACCGACAGAGCCACGGACATTCTTTTGCCAGGATTAGCAGCCTTCTCCTTTAAAGAATCAGAGCACAGAGAAGCCAAATGATTTCCTCAAGGTTTAGGTGGAAAGCAGCAACTAGAGCGATAAACATCTTTTCCACCTATCAAGTATTCTTTGCATTGAACTGATTTCTGTTCTTTAGTATAATACTCTAAATGATAATTGAAAACAAAACTCCTAAAAAATGTAGGGTTTTTTGCAATATATATGTGAATAAAAAGAGGAAGTATTATCATAAATTTATTAGCAGTTTAGACATAAATTGAAAAAGGTAATTTCTATTTGTATATGAATATATATTAAATACATAACTTGTAGGTTCCAATAATGCTCTTAAAAAAGTACTTTTTACGTCACAAAATAAAGATGTTTTTCTTTTTTTACACCTACTGTTTTTGGATTGTCATGCCCATCATAATTATCTTTTGGTAACTAAAATTACTGTCTGTTTTATCTTAGCTACTCTCTTATGAAAAAGAGAACATGTTAATTGTTCTATAAATGTTCATAAGTTGGCCAGGCACAGTAGTTCATGCCTGTTATCCCAGCACGTTGGGAGGCCAAAGCTGGAGGATTGCTTGCAGCCAGGAGTTCAAGACCAGCCTGGGCAATAGCAAGACCCCATCTCTACAAAAAAATGTTTTAATTAGCTGGGCGTGGTGGTGCACACCTATACTCCCAGCTACTCGGGAGGCTGAGGCAGGAAGATCTAACATCATTGTTAAGAATGGGAGAAAAATGCCATAGTTGATTCTATCCTTATAGAATCTAATGTTTACTCTTACTTTCAAGTAAGTAACAGGATAACAAGCTAAGTATTTAAGGATCATTTCTTATTGGTTTTTAAATTCAATTAGATCATTAATTATAAAATAACTACTATAAACTACAAAAATATTTCATATGATTATTGCATTCATACCTGTTATCTATAATTACCAAGGACTTTTTAAAAAATTAATCACTTTGTATTTCAGAAATGAATCTTTTTTTAACATTTTCCTAACATTTATAAACTAGTCTAAAATTCTTTTTCAGAAAGCAGATGATAGAGAAAAACGACAAGAAGCCCATCGGTTTCATTTTGATGCTATGTGACTTGCTTTTACTATCACATAATGGAATGGTTATTCACTTGATTAGCTGAAATACTAAATTCTGGCATATAGAAGAAAATAGGGGAGTTTGATTATTATTTATAAATGATGCATCCCTTGGTGATTATTGGAAAGTATTCAAATAAATATCGTCTGAATGTGTCACAAGGTCTTTTTTTTTTTTAAAGCACTTTGTATACAAAAATTTTGTTTCTTGATTCAGTAGTGTTGTACATTTTTGTTCCTTTGTGGAATGTGTTGCATGTACTCCAGTGTTTATGTATTTATAATCTTATTAGAGTAGTGATGATGGGAAAAGACATGTGTAAATAAAAATATTTAAATAAGCGGGGATTTTTGTGTTCCACTTGAATTGGTCTTGCTTCTCATTCTAAGAATACAAATTACACTTTTGTGAATGTATCTCTGACTATTAAAACATTCACCTTCATTGCAGCAGGTCAGGGGTAGCTCGCTAATGGCTCACGATGCAGTGATCGGGTACCGTGGTGTTGCCGTAAGACAGACTTGCCTTAAACTTCTGGTTCCACCACTTTCAAAGTTATTATTTAAACTCGGCTGTTGCTTAGTCTCTGTAAGCCTCAGTTTTCTTGTTTATACATTAGGGCTAATAATACTTACTTGAGTTATTGTAAACATTAAATGGGATGATGTACGTAAAGTGCTTAACTTGGTGCCTAGCACAGAGTAAGTGCTCAATAAGTGGTAGTTGTCATTATTAATAGTTTAGATGGTTTTATTAGACTTCTACAACTAATTATCGGAATATATAGACTCCACAGAATTTTATTTTCAGGCATGAAGAAATCATATTCTTTAGAAAACTTAAATTCTTGGTGATTGACATCTTATATAAAGATTACTTGCTCATATTAACTAAAAATTATATTACTGTACTAAGAATTAATGTGCCCTAAAAATTTTCATTTGGAAACTGTTCCTCATCATGTGATAATGAAGAGCATTTGATTTCTTGAAAGGAAACTGCTGTAGGCAGCACCTGGAAATGCAAATCTTCAATCACATTTCTATTCTCAAAAGCTTGGAGAAGTCTATAATTTACATTCAGACCTCAATGCAAATTTTATATTGTGAACTACACATTGCCAAAAAATTGCTTTAGAAAGACTTTAAGATGGGGGAAAAGTTTATATATCAATGGTAATAATTTTCTAATATGCAAATAGGTATGCGATGGCTATAAAACACAAAAATTTCTTTGAAAACAATTTTGTTCTTCATGTTTTTTTTCTTTACAGTTTACTGAGAGTGGCATGTGTTTTTACTTTGTATCTAAGCATGCTAATATGTCTTCTTAATAAATATCCTTTATTAAAACAAAGTATTTTGGTTGCGTTTTTAAATAATTATTTTTGAGCATAAATACTCAGAGGTTATGAGATATAAATCATTTATCTGAACCAGGAGACTGAAGTAAGGCGATTTGCCAATTGCCTCTTTGTAGATCAGTGGCAAAGTGGAACTTTCCTGACTATAATACTCAGTTAAGTTCTCTAAACAGTTATCAACCCATAAGATTGTGCTGGGCACTATTCCGCAACTTCCCAAAGACAATTAAGCTTAGTATCTATGGACTGATATAGCATGAGTCTTAAAACTCACTTGGAGACAGGGCCTACAAGGAATAGTGTTACAGACAAAATGTTAATGACAATTAAAAATATAATCAGTGACATTAATAAGTTTCTGTATTTCCAAATGCAACTATAATATCATTTTTTAAGGGACAGCAGGTAAAATTTTGTCACAACATTGACAATCACTAACAAAGATCTTTATATTAATTTTGAATATCATAGTAGAAAAGAACAAGATTTTGAGGTCAGACAAATCTGAATTCAAACCTGTCCCAGGTTAGCATAAGAAGTTTGGGCCCTCATACCCCACATTCATCAATTGTTGGGTATAGGCTGCCCCCAAGGACCTCTGTCAAGAAAAAGAAAACAGGTACAAATAACCAATATCAGAAAGAAAAAAGATATAACTACAGATAATGTATATATTAAAATAGGAAGACTTTGAGAACAATTTTATACCAATGAATTTGAAAGTTTATACAAAATGGACCAATTCCTAGGAAAATATCACCAAAACATACTCAAAACCAGAAACCTGAGTACTCTTTCTGGTGGATGCTGTGATGTGGTCTCCAGACCCTCTATCCTAATTTCTGGGAGTGTCATCAGTATTCATCTGTCAGCCTCATCTGAGGAAAGTAGATTCACCCAAGATCACTCCCCTCTTCTTGACATAAAAATCCTAAACGTTCATAAACTAAATATATAAAGTAAAAACTGACAGACAAATAAGAAAATAGACAAACCCACAATTTAAGCTGGAGATAGCAACATTCCTACAGTAACTGAAAGAAAATTAGGCAGAAAATCAGAAATCTTAGAGATGACCTGAAAAGCACTAAAAATCAACCTAACCTAGTGTATATTTACATAAAACTCTAACCAACAACAGTGAAATACAGTCTTTTTAAGTGCACACAGAACTCTCACCAAAATAGACCATATGCTGTGCCATAAGACAAACCTTACCAATTCTAAAAGAACAGAAATACAAAGTAGAGTGTCCAACTATAACAGAATTAAAGTAGAAAAATACCTGGAAAATACCCAAATATTTGGAAATTAACACACTTTTAAATAATCATAGGGTCAAAGGGGAAGTCTCAAAGGAAATTTTAAAATATTTTGAACCAAATTAAAATAAAAAATACAACATATGAAAATTTGTAGGATGCAAAGAAAGTGCTTAGAGGGAGATTTCTAACATTAAATGCATGTATTAACAAAGAACAAAGATGATGATGAAAGAAATCAAAGAAAACCTAAATGGAAAGATGCTATTCATGGATTGGAAGATGCAACATAGTGAAGATGTCAGTACTCCCCAAAGTGATCTATAGATTTCACACCATCCCTATCAAAATCCCAGTAGTAGGTTTTTTTTTTGCAGACATGGACAAGATTATTGTATAATTATATGAAAGAGAAAAGGAACTAAAATAGTTTAAAACAATTTTGAAAAGAAGACAAATAGAAATCAAATCATCTGACTTTAAAACTTATTATAAAGCTACAGTAATTAAGGTAGTGTGGTATCAGCAAAGAGACAGACATAGATCAATGTTACAAAAGAGAGTCTAAAAATAAACCCACAGATAGATAGATACTTGATCTTTGACAAAGGTATAAAAGTGATTCAGTGGAAGACAGTCTTTTCAACAAATAGTTTCAGAGCAATTGATCATCTGTATTTGCCAATATATACAAAAGGCAAAGAAGAAAAAGAACCTTGACCTAAACCTCAGACCTCACACAAAAACTAACTCAAAATTGGTCATAAAGTTAAATATAAAATGTAAAACTATAAAACTTGTAGAAGAAAACATACAAGAATATCTTCCTGAACTGAGGTTAGGCAGAGTTCTCAGAAATGACACCAAAAGTATAATACGTACACCAAATTTGACTAAATCTATAAGAAATATGTTTGCTTTGTCGAAGATACTTTCAAGAGAATGGACAAGCTGCATATGCAAAGAAAATATTCACACATCACATATCCAACAACAGACTTTTATCATGAATGTATAAAGAACTCTCAAAACTCAACAGCACACAAACCACCCAGACCAGATGGCACTGAAGGCGAAGAAGGAGCGCCTGCCCCTCCCAAAGCTGCAGCCACAGCAAAGGCTTTGAAGGCCAAGAAGGCAGCCCTGAAAGGCATCCATAGTCATTAAAGAAAAAAAAGACGATGATGATCTGCCCTTCACCCACCTTCTGGCAACCCAGATATCCTCAGAAAAGTGCTCCCAGGAGAAACAACTCTGCCATCATCAAACTGCCCTGACCACTGAGTCTGCTGTGAAGAAGACAAAACAACACACTTGTGTTCACTGTGGATGCCAAAGTCAACAAGCTCCACATCAAACAGGATGTGAAGAAACTGTGACACTGCTGTGGCCAAGTTCAACGCCCTGCATAGGCCCGACGGAGAGAAGGCATACGTTTGACTGGCTCCCGATTACGATCTTTTGGATATTGCCAACGAAATGAGGACCATCTAAACTGAGTCCAGCTGGCTAATTCTAAATATACATATTGTCACCGTTTGGGGAAAAAAAAGGAAACTCAAATGGGCAAGAACTTGAACAGACACTTGACCAAAGAGGAAATGTGAATGGCAAATCAGCACGTGAAGGACGTTCAGCATCGTCAGCCATTAGGGAAATGAATCTCGAGACCATGAAGAGATGCCACGACAAGCCCATCATGAACAAAGAAGGATTTCGTGGATAAAACAAAGAATAATGACAATTCAAAGTGCTGACAAGAATGAGGAACAACCGGAATTCTCATACATTGCTTGTGGGAATGCATAATAGTAAAGCCACTCTGGAGAACAGTTTGGCAGTTTCTAAAATCAATTGCATTTTTATATACCAGCACAATTGGTTACAAAATAAAACTTAAAAACAGGTTAACATTTATAATAGCATCAAAAGAGTCAAGTACCTAGGAATCAATATAACACAAAATACACCACAACTCTGTTGGGTAAATTATAACATTTTTCTGAGAAACACTAAAGAAATCTTCAATAAATGCACATCTTTATCATGTTCATGGAGGGGAAGACTCAAAATCATAAAGATGTCACGTCCTCCCAACTCCACTCAGTATCCTAACGGGGGATTGTTGTTGCTGAGCTCGATAAGCTGTTCCTAAAGTGGATATGGAAAGAGAAGGGCCAAGAATGCCAAACACTCTTGAAAAAGAACAAGGACTTGCTGTAGCAGATACCAAAATTTAATATAAAGTTATAGTGATTAACAAAGTGCAGTATTGGTGAAGAGATAGACAGACTAATGGAACATATTAGAGAGTCCAGAGAAACTTATATACATCAACGTTTGATTCAAGGAGGCAACACTGCAGAGCAGTAGAGTAACAACGGCCTTTTAACAATAAATAAGCCTGAGACAATTCATATAAAAACAAAAATTAATTGTACCCCTATCACACAGAAAAATCAATTCCAGGTGGATTGAAGAATAAATGTGAAAAGCAAATTTACAAGCTTTCGTACTTACTATAAGTAAATAACTTCATAATCCTGGAGTGAGGATCCTATTCAAGTCACAAAAAACACTAATCTTTAAAGGAAATTTTTGATGTGTTAAAGTACATTAAAATTAATAACTTATATTTATCCACAAATATTATAAAAAGTGTGAAGAGACAAGCCACAAAATGCAAGATATTTTCAATACGTATAAATGATTTGTATCCAAAATATAGAAATGCTACAAAATGATTTAAAAAGAAAGCCCAATAAAAAATTGGGCAAAAGGATTGACAAACAGTCTTAACAACGGACAATAAACAAATATTTGTATGGATGTGCAGCAACAGAAGTCTTACACACCCTTAGTCAAACTAAGCAAAAAACAAAAAAAGTAAAAGCCACGGTTGCTTTTACTCGTATTTATTAGATTGAAGATACGCATACTGTAAATCCACACACCAATTCTACTCTTAAGAAATTCTCACATGTGTACACCAGGATCTAGGTATAAAAATGTTTACAGCAACTACATTCATAAAGGCCAAAAGCTATAAGCTGCCTAAATATCCATCTGCATGGATTATTATACAATTAAATACTATACCAAAACATAGAACACTTGTAAAGCCATGACATTTACAATTGCACACAAAAACATGGATTAATCTCATAAAGTTAAGCCAAAAAGCAAGACACAGAAGCATGAATACAGCTCATACATATAAACTTCAGAAATAGGAAAAATTAAACTAGATTGTTTAAGGATGCATTTTACAGGAAGAAAACTATAAAGAAAAGGTAGGAAATGATAAAAGTCAGAATAGTTATTAACTCTTGGGAATTAAGAGACTATGATCTGGCGGAGGCCTATGGAGAACTTCAAGCATAGGTGATGTTTTATTTCTTGATGTGGGTAGTATTTACGTGGCTCTCAGCTTTATAATTAAACTGTACACACATTTGTTTTAGGTACTTTTCTGATTATGTATTTCACAATTTTTTAAAAATCCTGTAAAACTTTC
>CAUYSK010065501.1:0-40972 GCA_963575035.1 Avahi laniger
GCTCTAACAGTCCATTTGTCACGGTTCCAGAAAACCAAGGTTTTTCTCCTCCACTCTCTGCCAAATAGGGACATGCCTGGCATGTAACCAGCACTTCATATGTATGAATGAAGGGATAAAAGCAAGTGAGAGACACAATAAAGATTTTTTTTAAATTTGCCTGAAGCAGATCCAATAAATAAAGATCCAAATTTACCAGAAAAATCATTAGGCTTTAATGATTTCCATTATGCAGCCAGTTAAATACTATTACACTGTTTTGTGTCTAGCATCTTGCTTTAAGGAGCTATGAAGACACTGAACATCACCAAAATCAGAGAATTTACAGTCTAGCTGCAAAGACAAGTAACGTGCCCAGAACGGAGAACACGTCAAATGTCAAATGTATGACACCGAAAGTCAAAGAACAAGGAGCTTGCAGAGGGAAGTTTACTTCAGGCCCAAGTTGGCTGCAAGTACTTCTGGGAGCTTTAAGAAGGGCTTTAAAAAGGATATTGAAATATGGGAGGCTACGGCTTACTAAAGGGGTGGAGGTGGCATTCCAGAGAGGTAGAAAAACAGAAACTAAGATTTAGAAGCAGAAATAAGCATAGCGTTTGCTGATAGCAATGACAGTGCCTGTCCTAATCCAGAGCCAGGAAATGGGGCCCATGCTATGGTGGGGCCCTGGGATGGAAGAAAGGGTAACAAGCTGCCCAAGAAGCTGGTTTGGTACTTGGGGGAGTCATTCTGGGATCCTATGTAGGAGAGACGGGAGTCCCTTCAGCATGGGGAGAATTCACCTCAGGATTCCTGTAAAGCACGTGCTTCCCCTGACACTGAGTTAATGAGTTCATTTGCACTCAGCTTTTCAATATCCCATCTCAGTGGTTCCCAATTTATGGACCACAGAGTTATGGCAGAGGTCCCTGAAGTCCTGTAAGCACTGCCTACAGAGCAAGGAAGAACTTGCTCCCATATCGTGCCACTGTTTTTTCTAATATATGCAGATACTGTGTGAGACATAAAATGCAAATTCATTCAAAAGCAACAATAACCTGAGTTGCCCCAGGCACCAGCCCGTGGCTACACATGAAGTCACTTTAGCAATAACCCAAATGTCACTGGCTCCAATCTCCCCTGCTGTTCACGCAGGGCTTCAGCCTGCAGTAAAATGCCCCCTGGAGCATTTCTGGGAGTTCCCAGAGATGTTGCACGCGTGCCTGCAAACAAGCCCGTCCTCTTCAGTGAGCCGCTGGGTGGCGCTGCATCTGCACAGCTCCATTACGCACCGCCAGGCCTCAGAGCCCAGCCAGACCAAAGCCGCGGGATGGTTTACATGGTGTAGTAGGTGGAAACTCCTCCTTCCTCTTTTGAGCTACTACTCCCAAAGCAGTAATATCTGTGCTACAATATATTACTGAGGATATTTTTTTAGAAAAATAGGTCTTCCAGTTTTTACTTACAGCCCTTAAGCTATAAATGAAAACTGTATTCGAACATGAAGCCAATGGAGGTTGATCAGGAAAAAAAAAACAGCAGGCACAGATCTCATTCTATACTTCCAATCGTCCCTCCCATAATTTGTAGTCAAAATGTGCATCCTCTTTGACCCAGCCAATTAAACTAGGTGTGCAGGGAAACAAAAAACGTAGGGGGATTTTCACTGCAGATTATTTGCAGGAGTGAAAAAGAAGAAACAACACAAACGTCTACTAGTACAGAAAGTTAATTATAGAATATAGGCAGATATTAAAAACAATCAAGTTGGCTTATAAGTATTGCTACCGAAGATCTCTAAGACATTAAGTGAAGCAAGCTAATCAGAAGACATTAGGTACACAGTGTAGTCCCACGTAAAAGATTGGTGGGGGAAGTATACACATCCACATCCAAAACAAAATCTATTGAAGTATCGGCAACTTCTTTCTTCCCCGTACCTAAAGAGGAGAGGTTTCTTACCACTCAAAGCCTTTATGGAACTGATCTGGGAGATAGTAAGAGACAAGCGTTAGAATACTCGATTGGCCAAATTGTTTTACGGGGGACAGGTGAAAGTAAGTAGTAGGTGAAGGGAGGCAGCTAGCCAGGAGGTGGAAGAAAAGAGGTACCTGGAGCTTTTAGAAAGAGAACAGATGCAGATACTGGGGCAGTTGCCACCAGACGGCCCAGAGGAGAGAAAGGCGGGGAAAGTAGGGTTTAAGTACGTTCTGCTGTGTTATGTGCCTTTCACAGACCCTGCAAGTAAACCATTAATGATCTAGAACACCCAGTGAGGTTTTGGGGATCAGATTTGTGTTTCTTGTGCATATTTCTGGCTGCCCCAAGGTGAGAGCAAGAGGCCTAGTTTAAAGTTGCAAATGCATGAAAAATACAAGGAAGGAAGTCTAAGAAATTACCCCAGTGGTTATCTCTGCAAATTGGATTAGGTACTGGTGAACTCGTTTACGATGAACATGTATTGCATTTTTTATTTTAATTGGTATATATTTTACTTACACTGGGCCCAGCACGAGGTAGGGTGGGTGAGATAAACTTAAGGAGACACACATTCTCAGGGGAGGAGGCATACAAATGCCACCCTGCGGATGCCACCCTAGCCACCCTGCCCACCTTCTTCTTGTTACCGGCCTTAGTTCTGAACGTCATTCAAATTCAGTCTGGGATGGCATCTGCCACCTACGCTGTGTAGAGTACATGGTCATTTCAAAAGCACTCTCATATACATAGTTCCTTAGCTCCTCACTACAGTCTCTGAGGAAGACAAGTATTACAATTCCCATTCTACAAAGACCAGAAAAGTGAAGAGACTTGTTTTCAAGGTCACCCTTGGGACAAGTGGCATCGAACTGAACCCAGTTGACTCCCATGACTCCCTCTCTTCGTCCTGCCATGACATGAGGCACCAAACGGTCCTTCTCTTTTATCTCTGAATGAATCTCTGAAGTGAAACTAACCCAAATATTTATATCTCCCTTCATATAAGACCCTGCAACCTCCCTTGCCCCCTCCAGAACTGCAGGAGACAGATGCCCACAGACGATGGGGAGATCCTGGCCATGACAGCTGCCTCGCCAAGGAGAAGCCCCTCTGATTTGTCAGCAGCAGCCTTTCTCGAGGGCTTACTAGCAGGTCCTTGGCAGCTGGTTGGCAGCAGGTGTGAACCTAGACCTCTGGGAGCTAGGATGGGACATCTGCTCAGGACACACCCGTCCAAGAGAATCTATGAGTCAGACAATCCCAGCAGGAATTCATGCAGCTACCAGTGGTCAGTACCTCAGCTTTTCCCTTGCGGTGAGAGGAAAGAAACACCATAGCACTAGTACTCACTAGCCTGGAGTTCAAACAAGTGGCCTGGGGGCCTGGAAGTTTGCTTAGGATGTTAGTTCTGTCAGAACCGGAAGTACCCTGTTCATCCAGCCATGTTTACAGGTGTTAGCAAGATCCCAACACTGCATTTCACAAAAATGAATATCCCTCGCCCTGCCCTCTGCGGATTTGCTTTTTTCAGTTCTCAGTTGGTACTTTTGTAAAAACTGAAAGTAAAAAACTAAATTGGCAAAATATACTCGATTTCCAATAGTTTTGTTTTTTGTTTGGTTTTTTTGCAAATCTAAATCCTACCTGGCAGAGTTCGTCCTGATCTTGTTTACCTGATCCTCTAAAAAGAGTGTGGATCCCTTTGCCTCTGGGCTGGGGCTCAGGTACGCTACTTAGCCAGGCCTTTGCCTCCCTCTTCTGTTGAGAAGAGGAATAACCTGCCGCAAACACAAATTCTAATTCGAGAAAACGCTAAAAGGGAACTTTATCCCGGGATGTTTACATAAGCTGTGCAAAGTGGCTTTAAAGAGGATCCGGTATTACAGTACTGTGCATAGAACACTCAAATTAATACTTCCCAGAAAAAGTAAACTTTAAATCAGATAAGATCAGATCAGGATAAATTGCACACCCACCTGAATAGCTGAACAAAATCAATGGAGTCATTCTTTGGTCATTGGACTAAGAGATTCAAGATTGATTTTTCCCCCCTTTTAGTAAAATATGAAACTCCCTGGTAATTTGAAGTATTACTGGAGTCCTGTATCTTATAAGGATTTATGTGGCAAAGGCATAGCAATTTATCTAAAAAACTTTCTTTCAGCAGCTATACAGATGGCTGAATTTGCATGATCTCATCAGGCAATGATTTTTAAAAAGCATTAACCTTAGAAATGGGAGGGGGAAGGTTTCCTGCTAAGTATCAGGGTTCTCAATCATAAAATTAAATATTCCTTTGCAAACTCAGTTATATCCTAATCAATTATGACCCCTTGCGATATTCAGTGATCTGCAGGGAATTTTGAATTTCTAAAGGTCTTTATGCTATCCTGAATGTACTCTGTAATAAGATTGCTTTACAGGAAGTTTTTCTTTCTGAAGAAGATACCTGTGCACCACTGTTGTAAAGCCCTGCCGGTCTTGACTTGTCTACGAGTTGCTTCCATAGTAGAGCCATGTGATGTGTATGCTGTGCTGCTCCTCTTAACGGGAGTCATCGCTGTTGAGCACTCACATGGCACCTTACACATATGTACATGTTAACAATGAGTTATCATTGTCCTCATTTCTGAAGTACAGAAACTGAGAGTTAAAGGTAACTTACCTGAGACCATGAGATCTCGAGAGGCAGAGCTGAGACACAGACCTAGACGGTAGAAACTGAAAAAGCTGTGCTTCTGATGGCTGCACCTCTTCTAAAAGCTCTTCCCCCGTCTGGTAGGAAGGCACACCTGAGACCAGTATCTCCATGGTAATGAGAATCACCTGGGAAGCTTTTTCAGCACAGTTTTCCAAACCCCCTACCCTGCAGATTCTGCAAGTGGATCTGGGCTGGGCCCAGAAATCATCTTTTTAACATACGATTCCGGTGGTTCTCATCCTCAGGGAACTATGGGAGTGGTCTTAGCCCGGAGTCAGCAGGTTAGAGAGCCAGATAGTATTTCCAGCTTTGTGGGCCATGAAGTCTCCATCCCAAGTACCCCATTCTGCTCGTAGAAGCACAGAAGCAGCCAGAGATGATTTGCAAATAAACAGGCATAGCTGTGGTCCAATACTTACTTTATTTATGAAATCAGAAGGCTGGCTGCAGTTTGCCGACCCCTATCTTAGACCATTCATGATACCCTTAAAAAAAGAGGTATTTGTCACCTAAGGTCGTGTCTCAATCAGGCAATTGATCTACACGAGCATCTTCCAAACACCATGAGACTGCACTCATGTCGAGGAATAACGTCAAAGTTGGATCTTCCCCCCCTCTACAGGGAGCAGCACTTTTAATGTGAGATCGAGGTTTGTGACCTCCTCTGTCTACACAACTGCATGACGTAGTGGGAGGACATTGGCGGATCGGGCACAGACAGTTAAGCAAAGCTTGCAACTTGTCACATTGGCGAGTGTGGTAGGCAGACTTCTACGGCGGCTTCCAGGATTGGCATCACCTGGAGTATACACACCTTCTTCCAGTTACTCAATCACGCTGATTTAAGTGTTACTCTGAAGGGATTTTGCAGATGTAATTAAGGTCCCAAATTAGTTGACCTTGGGGTAGGGAAATTATCCTGATGGGACTGATCTAATCAATTGAGCACTTTAAACTTTAGCTAGAGGCAGAGACAGGCAAGTCAGAGAGAATCACAGTGGAAGGAACATTTTGCTGTAGGGGTTGAGTCTCCATTCATGGTTTAGGGATGAAAAGGACCATCAGAGTGCCCCAGCTAAAGAGGCGGTCTAGTCCTACAACAGTAAGGAAATGAGTTCTGCCAACAACATCTGCCAACAACAAGACAGCTTGCCATCAGCCCAGCGAGCCCTGAGCAGAGAATCCAGCCTTGCCATGCCTGGCCTTCTGACCTCTAGAAACTGTGAGATTATACACTTCTGTTATGGTAAACTGCTAAGTTTGTGGTAATTTTTTATGTAGCAATGGAAAGCTAATACACAGAGGCCCAGGGCTTTGATATCTGGATTACTACTGGGGATTATTCAATGCAAAAATTTCTGGGTTTAATGTAGATGGATGTGTCCCCCCATTAAGGTCATATTGTTACATTCGACCTGGATTCTCATGTAACTCCGACCAGTGTGCAAGATGGGAATGTAGATTACCAAGGAATCTTACGAATGTGATTATCAAGGTGCCTACTGCGATGAGGTTTATCCAAGACCAACTTGTGAGCTTATTGCAACACACTTGTCACATGCAAAGCCTCAAACCAGGTATTGGGGACAAATGGATGAGAGAGGATGAAAGATAAATAAGGAGTTTACACCTTGGGTGACAGATATTTGAAAATTTAATTCCTAGGCAAGCATTATAATTGAAGTGTAGGAAGACCATACCCAAGATCAGAAAACAGGACAGTTAATTCTGAACAGCAGAAGTTGGAGCTGACATGAGAGGACACAGTATAAACAAAGGAATAGAAGCACACAGTATTTTAAAGGACTAGAATGAGGTTTCCAGTGACAAACATTGGTGGAGATGGTAGAGGGCTTTGAATGATGCTTTTTGTGCAATGAACCACCAGGGCCCCCGAAACTCTTCCTGCATTCTAAGAATTAGTAGCTGTGACCACCAAGCAATTTTGGAAGTACCTATTACTGTACTCTTCCTTCCTCCCTCAAGAAAGTGGCTGGTGATCTGTGGAATCCAGAGCTGCATTTGATTTGCCTGCTGTCCTCTGGGGGGGCCCTGCTGAATGCATGAAAAGTCACCCAACATCAACGATCATTCAGCCATGGATGTGAGAGCCACTGTCACCTGACAGTGTTTACAATAGCCAGTGTCCTCTTAAAAAATTTCCCAGAGAGAAATACGGAGGTGGGAAGGGCTGGAAGGAATGAGGGAACACGGGGTTGATACGGTGGAATTTCTACTGGCACTGGCTCCCAAGCAGCCTCTTAACAGAGATGTTTAATTGATCTTTATTGAGCAGAACCTTCCCTTCTGCTTATAAAAGAAATGTTCGCTCTTCCCCCCAGTTCTATCTGAAGAAGTTAATAGCCTCAGTTTTCTCTTACAGCAGCAATAATTAATGACAGGGAGACTACCATAAATGGAGTTTATTGTCCGAAATACAAGCCACGTTCTAATCAGCCTTCACCATTGAGACTGGCGTGCCTGCATCTGTTGCTTTTCGGAGGGGCTTTTCCCAACTGCCGAACACACTGCGCCTGCCTCTCAGGGTCTGCCATCCAACTAACAAATGCCTTCAGCAGGGTAATCTATAGGCTTTTGCCGAAGACCCTTGAGGATGCTGTAATGCGTATCGATTTGACCCTCGCATGCAGTGGCTCTCAGACGAGGCCTGAGAGCTGGGCCATAATCGTTTGCACGCATTGCACACAAATATTTTGCAGGTATGAAAAGGATCGTTTCATACTTCCAGGATTCGGAGACACTCCAGGATTCAGTACAAATAGAGCCACTGCTCAGTAGCTATGAAGAGCGGTTGAGAAGAAAAGCGATACTTTCCAAGTTACTTTCATTCATTTTTAAAGGGCTCTATTGATATTAGCATTACTTCTTGAAATAAGCTTTGAACACAACAAACAGGTCTTAAAATTTCCATTTTACAGCTAGGGAATTTTGGGTTGAATGTTTCTACTAGTCTGTCTTTTGAGGAATAGATTTGTCAGTAAACTGGAAGCTAGTACTTGCTGCTACAGTAAACTATTGTTATCTGGGGACTTGTTCTAGAGCTCTGGATATCCTGCTCCTCCTCCTGCTGCTGGCTTCGCCTCCAGTCGCCTGACACTCTCTAAGCCCCCAAGTTGCCATCTTTTTTGGGGGGGTGGTCAGGGTCTCGTTCCGGCTACAGTGCAGTGGCATCATCATAGCTCACTGCAACCTAGAACTCCTGGGCTCAAGTGCTCCTCTTGCCTCAGCCTCCCAAGTAGCTGGGACTACAGGTACATACCACCACACCTGGCTAATTTTTTCTATATTTTTTGTAGAGACAGGGTCTCGCTCTCAGGCTGGTCTTGAACTCCTGCCTCAAACCATTCTCCTGCCTCGGCCTCCCAGAGTGCTAGGATTACAGGTGTGAACCACTGAGCCCAGCCCAAGTTGCCATCTTAAGCGTGGTTGGCACAGTGACCATAATTTCTAAACCTGTTTCGGAAACCTTTTATATGAAAATTATAAGTGTTCTCAGGTGGACAGCCAGACAAAAAGGTTTGAAACCATGACTGTCCGAAAAAACCTAAGCTAGATGATCACTCTGATAGTGTGGCTCCAACATATCCCCAAATGGCTAGCAAAGGAAGGTGAGGGAAGGGAAGCACCTACTGTTTATTGACGCAGGAATATTAAAGCAGGTGTCAGACCTGGGTCTGAGGTCTTGCCTTAAACCTGAGGGTAAAGGAGAAGGGAGGAGGTTTTTTTACCTGAGATTTTGGCTTTCCTTTCACTTGGTATCACAGTGAAACACTTAGGACTATGTTGGTGTTGTTACCAAGTCTTTGCCAGGTGCTAGGGACGAAATTGTGTCCTCCAAATAAATGCTTATGTTGAAGCCTTAACCCCTAGCACCTCAGAATACAACTGTATTTGGAGGTAGACCCATTAAAGAGGTACTTAAATGAAGCCTTTAGGGTGGACTCTAACCCAATGTGACTCATGTCCTTATAAGAAGAGGAAGACACCCCAGGGATGCACAGGGAAAAGGCCACACGAAGACACAGCGTGAAGGTGGCTGTCTGCAAGCCAAGGAGAGAGGCCTTAGGAGAATCCAAATCTGCCAGCACCTTGACCGTGGACTTCCAGCCTCCAGAACTGTGAGAAGGTAAATTTCTCTTGGATACGCCACCCAGTCTAGAGTATTTTATGTCAGCCCCAGGAAACTAACATACCAGGTAAGTGGCTAGAGATTCCAGAGTAGTTGGGAGGGGACAGGAAGGTATTTTTAAAATGGCAAAGGGAGCTTCTCAGGGACCTGTTGGCACTTCTGCCCGATCAGGCAGTGTCATCCCCACTTGAAAGTTTCTGTAAGACTTGAAACCCTTTCCTAAGGGGAGTTTGGCTAAGGCTCCTGCACTTGCAAATCTGTCAGCATGTGTCAGTTCCTTCCTCTGCCTGCTCTAAAGCAATTTGGATCTCCTGCCTGCTGGCCTCTGTCCATCTACCACTTCACCAGCCCATTAGGACGGCCCTGCAGTCAGTCAGGTTCATACCTGCAGCGAGGCTCTGTGCTAAGTGATTTATGTGTGTTATCTTTTTTAAATTGTCCACAACGCTTAGAGGCAGGGACTATTATCCTAATTATACACAGGAAGAGAGGTTCAGTATAAGTGTCCAAGCTAATAGAGCAAGCCAGTATGAAAGCTGTCAGAATTAAAACGGAATCACTTGTGTTTTAAAAAAAAACTGACTAATAGAGCCAGAGAAAGCCATAAAGGCAAGGTTCTTATGCACAAATGCCTGATAATAAGAACTATCACAAGACTCTGCAAATACGACAACCTAACCCTGTCTTCCTTCACCTTTCTGAATATTCACATAGTTTACTATGACATTAGATTTCCCACTGCAATGTCCTATTCCCAAATAGACATCATTTTCTTTTAGGGAACCTCTCTCTGTTATTTAGGTTGACACCAGGAACCAGCAGGGATTCGAACTCCGGTCTCTCTGCCTTGGAATAGGAGTCCACAATTGTCTGACTCCCAAGCCTATGTGCCCATCCCTTTCCTGAGACGAGGTCTGACCCATTCTTATATCCTCCCCAGCAATGATTCTCAAACACCAACAAACACCAGAATGGCCTAGACTGCTTCTTAGAACACGATTGGACCCTTCCCCAGCTCCAGAGTTTTAGATTCAGTAGGTCAGGGATCTGGCCTGGGAATGTGTATTCCAGTAAGTTTCCAGGTGACACAGCTGCTGCTGGTCCAAGGACCACACTTTGAGAACCACAGACACCAGACAGTGTCTTGTTCATAGAAATGTTGATATAGAATCAGTCATTTATTTCTCCCTTGCCCTCCCCCAGACTCTAAGATCTTTCAAATCAGGCTTGTGTTGTCCCACAGTTTTCTACTGTGTGATCCAGGGACGGGAGCATAGTTGAAAGTGTAGTAGGGGTTTGTTATGAGCTGATGTGTTTTCTCCAACTCCCCAACCCCTGCCAAAATTCGTATGTTGAAGACCTAACTCCCAGGACCTCAGAATGTGACTGTATTTGAAGATAAGGTCCTTAAAGAGGTCATTAAGTTAAAATGAGGCCATTTGGGTGGGCCCTAATCCAATTTGATTGGTGTCCTTATATGAAGAGGGAATTTGGACACACAAAGAGACAACGATGTCTTCACACAGCAAGAAGGCCATCTACAAGCCAAGGAGAGAGGCCTCAGGAGACACCAACCCTGCCAGCACCTTGATCTTGGACTTCCAGCCTCCAGAACTGTGAGAAGATAAATTTCTCTTGTTTAAGACACCCGGTCTCTGGTATTCTGTTACAGCAGCCCTAGCTAACTAATAACAGCACCCAAAAATCAAATGTGGAAAGAGGACTGAATGGCTGATACCTACGTGGTGTTTGCTGTGTGCCAGAAGCTGCTATGAACACATCACTGTGTTAATGCAACCCTCACCATAACCCTAGGAAGCAGGCACTGTTATTATCATCCCCATTTTACAGATAAGACAACTGAGGCACACAGAGGTTCAGTGACTTGCCCAGGGCCATGCATGTGGCAAGTGGGCAAGCTGGGGTTGGAAGCCAGTCACCAGCCTGAGAATTCTCTGTTCTGTCTCAAAATTACTGCCCCTAGTCCTCAGTAGATCTTCCACCAAACCCTCCAAAACTGGTCTTGGAGGCAGCGTGGAAGACAAAATGGGGACACTGTGTCCCTCTCTTGAAAGTCAAGGAATCACAAGTGGGGAAGCTTGGAAGAGACAAGGAAAGCTAGTGCATCTCGGAGGCCGTGGGATGAAAGGAAAAGACACCTGATCCTGGGACACTGAGGTCCAGAGGCAGGAAGGTTTCTCCAGGGTGGCTGCCACCCCGATCGCCAGCCCTGCCAGGAACATGGGTCTGCTGTCAGGTGGCCTTGTGTTCCTCTGGGCATTCTGGCCCCCGTGGGCACTTAGGGTACGCTATGCGCTGCTGGGACATAATGTCAGAAGTGGCTCGCTCCCTCTCCAGCAGTCATCTCTCCAGCACAGACACAGAAACATGCCAGACTGAGAGGCTCGCCTTCATTCTCCAGACCAGCGCTTCTCAGCCTCAGCACTAGTGTCCTTTTGAGCTGGATAACTCCAGCTCGAATAATTCAGGGATTACCAAGTACACTGGGAGATGTTTAACAGCATCCCTGGCCTCTACCCACTAGATGCCAGTAGCAAAGCGCCTACTTGTGACAACCAAAAATGTCTCCAAACATTGCCAAATATCCCCTAGGGGACAAAATTACTCCTGTTGAGAAGCACTTTTCTATCTTATAAGAGAAACAGAAAAAAATACTACTTTAAGATACTTATTTCCATCCGTCAGAAAGTTGTAATAATATGCTATGCAAATGTTCTACATCTATCATGTGAATTGAGCTGCCTTAGAGGAAGCTGCCCTTGCACAGTGCACAACCTATCCAACTGCGCATGGTAGTCCTCCTCCCCTTCTCTCTCTTCTCAAAGCCTGATGGGAGAATGAGGCTAATCTGCCCTACCTTTGGTCATTCCTTTCTACTTCACAAACTTCTAAGATGCTAAATGGAACCCAAGAGCTGAGAACATCAACAAAATTCAAGTTTCCCGACCTAAGGTTGGGGTTGGGTTTGGGATTGACTTTTCTCCGCCCTGAGTTGAAGATTAAGAAAATAAAACCCATGCTGATCCTTCTGATTTTCTAGTCCTGCCATACATGTGTGACAGGCATGAAATGCTAATGACATTTTTTTCTCCCTCATTGCTGAAGCAATAGATAAAACAATTTTATAGCTGTGTTCTGCTCTCCCTAAAGCAGGCAGTATTAATTAGGGAATAAAGCAGTGACAGGGTGTGCGTTAATGGGCTATTAATGCCTGCTGTGGGTGCCCAGCACGGCCTGAAGCTAAAGGCAGAGGGATTTCCACCACCCAGCAAGCGCTCTAATAGCCAATTAAAGCCCATCCTGAATTGACTCCTTTCTCTTGGTCAGGAGTTTTTTCAATTTAAAAAGTCATGAAGTTTCCAAGTAAGACTAGATTTAGTTTTAACGCACGTTCCTTCTCTCTTCTTGCAATAATAGGGAAATCCACCCACAGAGGAAAAGAGGGTGGAATTCAAGGAAAAGCCCGGTGTTACGGGGCCTGCCATATCAGCCCTGGAAGCAATCCTTTGACCCTTGCTGGAGACTAGGGGCCCCTGGTATGGAGCTATTTACTCCTCCCATTTCCTTCCTGTTTGTCCAGCTACAGGAGGAAAGGAGACTGACACTTTGGTAGGAGCTTTTGTTTTAGAGTATGTTTAGTCCTGTTTATACCTTATCTTCTAACAATACCTGTCTCCTAATAAAAATAAGAACTAAGGTAACATACACTGAGTGCTTCCTTTGTTCTGGTGCTGCTATGGGTAAGCATCTATTACTTCATTAAATCCTCATGACAATCTCTTTAGAGAAGGACTATTATTATCCCTGTGTTGCTGATGGAGAAACAGGCACAGATAGGTCAAATGATGTACTCAAGATCACACAGCTAGGGAGTGGGAGAACCAGTTTTTAAACCCAGGCTGTCTACCTGCAATCCCAGCAGCCTGGGGCTGAAGTCAAGGCCTATGGGTCTCTTCTGCTCACCTTGACTTGGCATCACAGGCCACTGCCCATGAGGGAAGTAGGTTGTAGTATTCGCATTTTCTCCTCCTGAGGGCAGATGTCTTGCTCTACCAGGAGGCAGTGAGAAAGGGAGGAGCCAGAGATTATGATTCAAAGTATGGGTCATGATCCAGAAGCATCGCCATCGCCTGGGAGCTTGTTAGAAATGCAGAATCCCCTGTCCCAGAACCCGCATGTTGACAAGATCCACAGGAGATTCATATGCATGTTAAAGTTTGAGAAGCACCAAGCTGGAGTCCAAAAATTCCATCCCTAGGGTGGTGGTCTTTTCTGCAACTAATTAAAAGGAGGCAGAGATTCATTTGGCACCTACTCTGCCTCAGTGACTTTGCTATCACACTAGCTCATTTAATTCTCCCCAGAACCTGCAATAATACTGAGTCTCAGAAGCACCAAAGTTTCTATAAAAGAACATGACACCAAGGTTTCATTCAAGCCCAGAGCCCCTCTCAGGAAGGCCCTTTAGCACACACCACGGCAGCCCATACTGTAGATCAGATGGCAGGGTCTACAAGTAGAGTTCACACTACTGCTATAGAGATAGCCCCAGAGGCCACAATATTAAAAAAAAAAAAAATCTTTTTATTTATTTATTTTTTAAATTTCAGAATGTTACAGGGGTACAAACACTTTGGTTACATAGTTAAAAACTGACAGCTTTTCCTCTGAGACAAGGACAAAGGTAAGTATGCTTCTCTAATTAATATAGTACTAAAAGTCCTAGCCAGAGCAACGAAGCAAGAAAAAGAAATAAAAAGCATCAAAACCAAAAGGAAAAGGTTAAATTATCTCTGTTCTCAGACGACATGATCTTATAAGTAAGACTCTTTTTTTTGAGACAGAGTCTCACTCTGTTGCCCGGGCTAGAGTGCCGTGGCGTCATCTTAGCTCACGGCAACCTCAAACTCCTGGGCTCAAGTGATCCTCCTGCCTCAGCCTCCCGAGTAGCTGGGACTACAGGCATGCGCCACCATGCCCAGCTAGTGTTTTCTATATGTTTTTAGTTATCCAATTAATTTCTTTCTATTTTTAGTAGAGATGGGGTCTCGCTCTTGCTCAGGCTGGTTTCGAACTCCTGAGCTCAAATGATCCGCCCGTCTAGGCCTCCCAGAGTGCTAGGATTACAGGCATGAGCCACTGCACCCGGCCATAAGTAAGACTCTTTATAAGAGTCTAACGACTCTTTTAAAAAAAAAGTTAGAATAAACAAATTCAGCAAAGTTGCAGGATTCAAAATCAATACACAAAAATTAGTTGCATTTCTATACAATAACAATGAACAATCTGAAAAGGGAAATTAAGAAAACAAACCAATTTATAATTACATCAAAAAGAACAAAATACCTAGGATTACCCAAGGAGGCAAAAAACTTGTACAATGAAACTACAAAACAATGCTGAAAGAAATTAAAGAAGACACAAATGGAAAAACATCCCATGTTCATGGATTGGAAAACTTAACATTGTTAAATTGTCTATGCTACCTAAAGCAATCTATAGATTCAACACAACCCTTATTAAAACTTCAATGACATTTTTTTGCAGAAATAGGAAAAAAAATCCTAAAATTCATATGGAATCCCAAAGGACTTCAAATAACCAAAACCTTGAGAAAGAAAATGACCTAGAGGCCTCACATTTGATGATTTCGAAACTTGTTACAAAGCTATAGTCAGTATGGTATTTGTATAAAGATAAACATACAAACCAGTGGAACAGAATAAGAACCCAAAAATAAACCCTTATATATATGATCAAATGATCTCCAAGAAGGGTGCCAAACTATACAATGGGGAAAGAATAGTTTCTTTAACAAATGGTCTTGGGAAAACTGAATATCCACATGCAAAACAATAAAGTTGTAACCTTACCTTATACCATGTACAAAGATTAACCCCAAATCAATTAAAGACCTAAACATAAGACCTGAAACTATAAAACTTCTAGTAAAAAAAAAAACATAGGGGAAAAGCTTCATGACATTGGATTTGGTTTGGCATGATTTTTTGATATAACACCAAAAGCACAGGCAATAAAAGCAAAAATAGATAAATGAGATTTCATCAAAATTATAAACTTCTGCCCATCAAAGAAAATAATCAACAGAGTGAAAAGAAAACCTACAGAATAAGAGAAAATATTCCAAACTATATAATATGAGAAATATCTGGGTTAACACCCAGAATATTTAAAGAACTGCAACTCAACAACTGAAAAACAAATAACCCAATTTTAAAATGGGCAAAAAACTTAAATAGACATTTCTCCAAAGAAGATACACAAATGGGCAACAAGCATATGAGAAAATGCTCAACATCACTAATCATCAGGAAATGCAAATCAAAACGACAATGAGATATCACTTCATACAGATTAGGATAACCACTACCAAAAAGAACAGAAAACAGCAGGTGTTGGAGAGGATGTGGTGGAAATTGAAACCCTTATACACTGTGGAAATGTAAAATGGCGCAGCTGCTGTGGAAAACAGTACGATAATTCCTCAAAAAATTAACAACAGATTACCGTATGATCCACCAATCTCACTTTTGGGTATATATCCAAAAGAACTGAAAGGAGGGTTTTGAAGAGCTATTTGTACACCCACATTCATAGCAGCGTTATCACAATAGCCAAGAGGTGAAAGCAACTCAAATGTCCGTCAATGGACAAACAGATCAATCGAATGTGGTCTACCCATATGATGAAATATTATACAGCCTTAAAAGGGAAGGAAATTCTGTCACATGTTAAAATATGGATAAACCTTGAGGACATTATGCTAAGCCAGTCATAGACAAATACTGCATGATTCCCCTTACATGAGGTATCTAAAGCAGTCAAACTCTTATTATGGAAACAGAACGTAGAATGGTGGTTGCCAGGGGCTGGGGGTTGAGGGGGAAAGTGCAGTAGCATTTCAATGGATATAGAGTTTCAGTTTCGTAAGATGAAAATGTTCTTGAAATCTGTTATACAACAATGTGCATATAGGCAATACTATTCTACTAGACACTTAAAAATAGTTAAAATGGTAAATTTTGTTGTGTTTTTTTATCATAGTTTAAAAAATTGACATTTAAAAAAGAGCACAAGGCAAAGGTGAAAAGTTAATTAATAATTGTAGAGTCTCTGACATTGGAGATTAAAGGAAAAAAATCTGTTTTTCTGGGCTGGTTGAAACACAGTCCTATCAGAAATAGTAAGAAGTGAACAGAGGGCATCTCAAGGTCCCTTCTGGACTTAGAATTTAATGCCTATTTATTGAGAACTTCTTGGTGCATTTGCTCAGTACTACATCAAGACGGAGTTGTTCTATGTGCCCTAAAAGCTTACGATCTAAAAAGGCCAGAGAAACGGGTGAGACATAAAAAATGCCAGAACAATGCAACAGCCTTCATCAGACTGTCTTTGCTTTTCTTTGCTTATAAGTCACTGGCTTTAAATTTAATATACTGTCATGTCTTTATTTTTCTTGAAGTTTTCTTAAAAGATCATATAAAGATTTTCTTCCACGGTAAGATTTTTATATTGTATTTTTCTTAAAATGGAGTACAGTACATTTACCTTCATCAGACGATTGCTTATAACTCACCTCGCTTTATTAAGAACACTGCTAGAGGCTTCTATGCCCCTAGTAATAAAAATGTATTTTCAGGCCCATTCAAACCAATGAAAGTCTGAGTCTTCAGAGCACAAGATAATGAAAATTCTCTAGATCGGTGTCTTTTAGTACTTTTAATCTGTTAACAGACACTGAGTGTCTCAGATGAAAGGTACTCTAGCGTGAACTGCTATCGTAATAGCATTCCATCCAGGTAACTCTTGATTATTTCAATTTCTCACAAATTTGGACATTTTTACTACCTCTATAACATCTCTAGGGGGTGAGAAAGAAAAAGACCTGTGCAATTTATTTCTCAAAATATACACAGAAATATAATTGCACATACACGCAGGAAACCTTATAAATAATGGATAAGTAGAAATAAATGATGGAACTACTCATGTAGAAAGACAACACTCATCACAAAATGCCCCCTCACCAAAATGGACTGGGAATTTTTAGGCACCGCCAAACCACAGATGGAGATTGATGGAAACCCAGATGTCTGAAAAGTGAATTTTTGACAACCTCCTTGAGTAAGGTAGCAGTTGTCTTCCAAAAATGCAAAAATGGCTCCAAGTAGTCTCCTTCTGTATCCTTCCCCTTTTCAAGGTGACTTTACAGCTTGTCCCATCAAGAGGGGGTGTCAGTTTCCCCACCCAGTGAACCTGGGTTGACTCTGTGACTTGCTTTGGCCAATAAAATGTAGCAGAAATATGGTGGACCATTTGGGAGCCCCAGCCTAAAGAAGCCTTGTAGCTTCTGCAATCCCACTTGGAGCCCTGCCACGGCCACAGGCCCAAGCCCCAGATACCTGCTGAAGGATGAGCAATACGGGAAGCAGTGTCAGCCCCACGAGCTTCGCTGACAGCCAACCCCACACTGACCCCACAGATGCAATAGCAGTTCCAGCCAGCATCAGCTTGATTTTGAGAAAGAATTAAGAGTATATGACTACGTGGTATAAATGACTTGGAAATCATAATTTATTATTATTTTTTTATTATTTTTTAAAGAGATGGGGTCTTGCTATGTTGCCAGGCTAGTCTCCAACTCCTGGCCTCAAATGATCCTCCTGCCTCAGCCTCCCAAAGGGCTCGGTTTACAGACATGAGCCACCATGCCCAGCCAAGATATTGTTTTTCAAAAGAATTTTTGTTATTGTGAATCCCTGAGTGAACGTATTGAAAATACCACTCCAATGAATACCACAGACTAAAAGATGCAAATTGAAATTGAGAGTAAAATATATTAGTATATCCAAACTCACATAATATTTTGTATTTTAGTAGAGGATCACCTAAAGAAAAACAGGCTTGGATGAAAAAAAAAAAACAGTGCAAGAAATAAGAACAGTGAAGAAACGATTTAACACCAACTAGTGCCTCTAGGGTATAATGGAAAGTATATGTTTGGTTCTTTGTATAATTTTGCTCACAAATGCATTATATGAGTTGTACACACTTGGAAGAAAATGAACCATTGAGATTATCGATGAGCAGGGATGCCAGGAAAGTAGCCCAAGGCAGGAAATGGTTGACAGGGCAACCCAAGGAGGTAGCTCTGAAGCCTGAATGTGGCTTGGCAGTAGGAAGTATCTGTGGACTCCCCTGGGCTGGTATCGACTTCCTCAAGGGTCAAAGAGGGCAGAAACCTGAGTGGAGGCGAAAGAGACAACAAAGAAAGGGAAGGCTGGGTGTCTAACAACGTGTGGGTGCAAGCACTTGTGTCTCAGAACCGCAGGGGCACAGGAGAGCTGCTGTTTCTCCCATTCTCCTTGACACCCACGGATATAAATATCTCGGCGTTGGCTCACTGGGGTTGCCTCGTCACTTCCACCTGTTCATGGAGTCCACACACGCTGGCTCAAAGCGAACCCATCTCCCTGGGCTTCCAGCCACTGCGGAGGGGGGAGACCACCAGGAGTGGGGGGGGACGCAAATTGTCAACGACACCCAGACGAGGAGCAGGAGGACCTGCTGGGTGCGACAGCCGCGTGGGGCTGAGCTCTGAAGACCCAGAGAGGCAGAGGTAGGAAAAGAGAAAGGGAAGGGCGCCCATGAGGACACAGTGGGGCCCCATAACATGGATATTTAATTTATATGTTTTATGTAAACTCAACTTTGCTTTCAATAAAAAAGTGATTTCAGAAATGATCATTTAAGCCATGTCGGTGATTTTACCTACCATTCCGCTCAGAGAGCCCAGAGCCCAGGGTTAGAGGGAAACAGGAGGTGTAACCTGCTGGTCTCTTGGGAAGTCTCGGTCCTCCAGTGCCTGTCGCTGCAGAAGCATCTCACTTTTACCACTTTCCAAGTGAAAGGAGGCAGAACGTGCATCCCAAATATGTCACTTTGGTATAAGAATTATTCTGAGCCAAAGGGACTTTAAAAACAGCAGATGCAAGAAGGACATTCTAATCTCCCCGTTTTCTTCCTGAAAACAGGAGATAAAAATGCCCAGGTGAAAGATGAACTAGGAGAAAAGAAACACTCTTTGCTGGGGAGTCACAGCCAAGAAAATTCTGAACAAACAGACTTTGTTAAAATAATTCTTATCTTCCTTTAGCCTCCCCACATAGTCTAGTTACTTTTCCACAATTGCCTCTCTTTGTTCAACCTGATATAAAAGGATTTGGGTTTTGCCACTTCTTTGGGTCTTCACTTCTTTGTGAGAGTTCCCGTGTAACATAAAACTGAAATGCCTTTCTCCTGTTAATCTGTCTTATGTCAATTTAATCCTCAGCTCCAGCCAAGACCCCACGAGGGTAGAGGTCAAGTTCTGCCTGCTCTACACCAGCAACGTTATTCCTAAGAGCAAGCGACCCCTTCAACTGGGTCTCAAGGAAACAGCAATCTCTCCCAATGCCAGGGGAAATACTGGCTACTTTGGCTTTTTGAGAAACAGTATGTAGGTCTCCAATATGGTTTAAGCCTAGGGGATTTAAAAAAAAATCATTAATGGGGTTTTTGGTCTGATGTACTGATTCAAGAATCTAACCTTCCCAAAGGAGAAAGCGAGAGACAGGGAGACATTTGTTAAAGGATACAAAATTACAGCTAGACAGAAGGAATAAGTTCTAGTGTCCCATATCGCAGTAAGATGACTATAATTACCAACAACAATAATATAGAGTGTCAAATAGCTAGAACATTCCCAACACAAAGAAATGATAAATGTTTGAGATGGTGGATACACTAATTACCCTCATCTGATCACTATACGTACTCCATAAATATGTACAATTATTTATCAAGGTAAAAAATAATTTAAAAAAAGAACCTAAGTTTCCTATAATATATGAGCCAAATCTGCTGAGAGAGAAGAGGGTGCCAACCCAAAGAGTCAAGGCAACCTCCACCCAGCGGTCTCCCCTGCCTTCTCCCCGCTGGCCTGCTGCGGGCTGGAAGCCCCTGATGATTTCTTTGTTGACAAATCCAAAGGAAAACTTCTCAATCCTTATCTTACATGACCTCCAAGCAGCTTTGACCATCGTAGAAGATGCCTCTAGCTTGAAAGTATCTCTCCTTGTTCTCCGTGCCACTGTCCTCCTGGTAGCTCTCTCCCTCTCACCGTGCCTTCTCGGCCCATCTGGGCTTCTCTTTCCTGTTGGTGTTCCTTGGGCTCTGTGTTAGGGCCTCTGCTCTTCTTCCTCTCTGCCACCTCCCTGGAGGATCTCATCCACTCCTCGCTTCTACTACCGTCTAGATCTGTCTCCATCTAAGGCTGTTCCCTGCAGCTTCTGACCTCTATACGCGACTGCCTGTGAAACATCTCCTTCAAATGTCGCATACAGGCACCTCAAACTCCCCTCACCTGCATTAGTAATGTCCAGAGAGAACAGTCCATGGTAGGTCGTTCAGTAAAGCACATTTCGTCTAGGGATGGAAGAGCCGAAAGGCCAAACAGGAGGGTGGGACAGCCCAGAGAGTCCTGACAGCTGGAAGCCACAGCCACTCCATGGCTGGAGGAGCAGAGGAGGTGGTGTGACCACAGCCCAAGCACCAGGGCTGGGGAGGGAGCTGCCTGGCGAGGGCAGGGACTGCGCAGGCAGAGCGGCCACCAGCCCTGCCACAGCTGGGCAGCCTGAGCAGAGAGGGAGGAACACCCTGGCTCCTCTCCTGCTCCTGCCCTCCATCCTCCTGCCAACGCTTTCCACTGGCCGAACTTACCTGGAGAAGAGTTGGCAAGCAGCTCTGGAGGCAGGGTTTGCAGGGCCAGCCCCTGTGACACCGAGCAGAGCAGTGGAAAGCCAGGGAGTGCATCCGAATCAAACAGGCGAATCGTGCACGATGCCCACTCCTTCCTGTGTTCCCTACCGCGGTGAGCGGCCTGTCCTCCACTCAGTATGTGATTCACACTTGACCTTTCTCTCTCCAGCATCTCCCACGTCTCACCATCTACCCGCTGAGTAGCTCGTCCCTTTCTCTCTCTTCCTCCCAGCCTCCACCGTCGAGCGCCATCATTACCGCAACAGGCATCATCCTCTGTTCTCCTGTCCCCAGGTGCCCCTCTAAGCAGCCACTACACTCCAGCCAGGAGCTTTCTCAAATGCTTATCTTCCAGCACGTGCTGCTTACAGTCCCACAGTGGTTCCCCACTGCACTCAGGGCCGAGTCCAGATGCCCCGGCAGGACTTTATAGCCTCTCCAGCCTCCCCTCTCAGACACACGGAACCTTCACGCTCTGTGCTCCAGCCTCCCTCCGTTTCATTCCCTTGAGTGCCGAGGACAGCTCTTGCATCTGGACCTTCACAAGTGCTATTCTCTTCTTGCATGGGACACTCTCCTATTCCCCTGTTCCCCTCCTTCTTGTGACTCACCCCTATTCATGCTGATCTAGATGTCAACTCTTCCAGGAAGCCTTCCCCAGTCCTTGCAGCTGATACTTCCCTGGTGGGGGATTAGCAGATTTAACAATTACACCATGCAAGTTGAACTGCGCATCCTGTACTTTATCTGGCAACCCTATCAGGGGGGCATTTGTCCCAGAGTATTGCAATTGCAGGTTCCCATTTTAGTTTCCCACTAGGTTCCAAATACCTTGAGGATAATGATCTTGTCAGTATCATTCCCCAGTTTGCTAAATGAATAAGTAAATGTGTAAGTGACTTGAGTGGCCGGGGATTGGTTGTTGACAGGGGTTTTTATTTGAAATCCTACAGGACTGAACTTCAGGGCCAAACAGAAGAGATGCTTCAGAGACTAAAAAGGGGGTCATGACAATTCTTCACCCAAGCTGGAGAGGGTTAGTTTTGGCTTTCAGGCTCTAAGAGAGGAATGTAATGGAAGAAACTGGAAACTAAGGGGAAATGACAAGAGAGTGTAACTGGAAATGATCATGTAATGCTTTAAACCTGCGCGAAGCTAACGTCCTTCGCACAGCTGTAATGTTTGTTTGCAGAGGTTAAAATGGTGGAAAAGGCCAGAAGGCTGGTCCCAGGGATGATAAAATGTCTTACTCTTTACCTTGGGATAGTTTTTGTAGAAAAACGTAAATCTTGCTATTTGCAGATCCAGTACATAAGGGTTGAGTAGGTAACAAATAGGCGAGAAGTGGGCAGAATAAAGGAAAGACAAATTAGAGCACACTCTGTCTAAAGAGGCAGCTTCTGCTGATTCCAGACAATTGTTGCTACACTGCAGTCCAGGCCCAAATTATCTGTCCCTTCAAGGAACGACAGGAATCCAGGCATCAATGCTTTACCTCGTGATTTTTTAATGGGGCCAACAGTTTGATAATGATAACAAGCATTAGATGGTTCAAACACAACACGACTATGAGTTCAGTCTACAATAGAATCAACATTTATCTCCAGGCTGAGATCCCCTCACCCTGAAAACCTCCAACAAATGTTGATTCAAATTTTAGAAGCCTCTAGTAGAGAATTAACACCTAACCTTGGAGGGGGATTGAGGAGAGCATTTGCTAATTTGCTCTGGGACAAAATCTTATCAATATCAATCAAGCATGAACATAAATTATTTTTCCATGGCCATCAATATTCTCACCTATATGTTTAGTGAATGTTTATTGACAATCACATGCTTAGGCTTGGAGGTCTGTAGACAGTGGGAAGAGGTAGAGAAGAATATGATATACGCAGCTGAAATCCAGCAAGTACAGTCACATGCTGCATACTGACGTTTCGGTCAATGACTGATGGCATATACCATAGTGGTCCCATAAGCTGATAACGGAGCTGAAAAATTCCTATCGCCTAGTGACGTTGTAGCCATTGGTGACACTGTAGCACAGTGCATTATCTTTTCTGTGTTTAGATACACAAATACCATTGTGTTATAACTGCCCACAGTATTTAGTGCAGTAACATGCTGTACACTTTTGTAGCCTAGGAACAATAGGCTATATCATATGACCTGGTACGCAGTAGGCTACACCATTTTGGTTTGTGCGTGTACATTCTATGATGTTCTCCGAAGCACAAGTTTCTCAGAATGTGTCTCTCATTAAGCATGCATGACTGTATACATCTGTGCTGTACCAGTGGTTTATATACTTGTAAGTTTATATTTTTATTTATACTCCCGCAGGTTGTGGCCACTTGCTGCCAGTGAGTGCTTTTCTGTGGCGCCCTCTTGTGGCCACTTGTAGGAACTACAGCCTCTGCAGGGTACCAATCCTGGTTTTTCAATATTGAGTATCACACACCAACTCTCCTAAGAGAAAGTCAAAGTGTCCCCTAAAAGATGCCCAAATTGCTTTAGTTTCTCCTTAATCCCTTTTTAAAACAATTAACTCCTGCTCTACCATTAAGATCTTAGCTCAAATGTCACCTGACACCTCCCACTCTGAACTGTGCCCCTCTGACATAGGAGTCTCACAGCTCTGTGTGTCTTAACTTCATATATTGCATTTGTTTATTTGTTTATTGTTTGCCTCCCCAGACAGATGGCCAGACTGTAGGCTCCATGAGAGCAACAGAAGGCAGAACTTGTTTAGCAAACTACCTAGGCTTCCCTGTGCTTTAGGTGGGCTTGGCCCCAAGCCCAGCTCCAAGGTGGACTCTGATTTACTCTCGCCAGTTAGCACAGCCCTTCCTCATTGGTTCAGGGATGAGAACCTGACCTAAGATGGCCCAATCAGAGCACGCCTTGACACCCTCGCTGGGAAAGCTGAGATAGAGACCAATTTTGGTCACCTGTGCAACCCAGCATAAAGAGGCAATGTAAGGACCTGTGGCTGCCCTGTATGAAGTGACGGAGGGCAAGATTGAAGGAGGGCACAGTGGCAGAGCCCTAGATAGGTGGACTCTCTGGAGCAAAGCAGACCTGGGGCTGGCCTGTGCTATGGTTTAGATATGGTCGTCATAGCCAAAACTCATGCTGAAATGTAATTACCAATTTAAGGGTGTTGAGCTGTGGTGGGACTTTGACGAAGCATTTGTGTCACAAAGGGTCTACCCTCAGGAGGGATTCATGCAGTCTCTCCAGAGTGAATGAGTTCTTGTTCTTGTGCAACTGGATTATTTACTATAAAAGCAGGTTATAACAACCAATAAATTTCTTTTCTTCTTTTTTTTCCTTTAACCAGTTTGGATCAAGTTTTCTATCTTTTATGACCACCAAAATCCTAGTTAATACAAAACCTTGGTGGGTTTGCTTGCCCCGTATCCACAAGAACCTTGCTCATGGAAGATACTAAACAACAACTATGTCTGCTGAATAATGTGTTGCTGGGAGAATTAGGGATGGCTTAACGGAGGAGGTGACAGCCAGAGCCTTAATTAGAACCTATTTCCTTAGAAAATGTATAATATTGCCCTAGATTTAAATGCAGCAGAACTTGAAGAGTATTTCCCTCAGTGCATTTTATAGCAGGATATTTGCTACCTGAAGTTATTAACCTGCTCACCTGTCATCTCCCAGTAACTTCTGAAGATTTCTGCTTCAACCCTGGACTTTCAACCTCAAGAAACTATGGTTTTAAACTGGGGGAAGGGAGCAAAAGGAATGATTCAGCCTCTAGCTGCCTTTTACTTGCTGGATAAGATAATCTCCCCCCACCCCCCAATGACCTGTAACTTCTTACATTTCAACTTCAAGTTTCATTTCTCAGGCATTTAAGATGCCTTCGGCTTTTTACCTGGCTAGATGGAAGCCAAGCTTTTATTATTCTCTTGGGGACCATTCTGCTGAGCTACAGTCATCAGAGGCAACTTTTACTTTAGGTTGTTATACGGCATCTTTCAAAGTATAATCATGCTGTGTGGTTCACGATCTGGCTATTCGATTAAAGGTATGTGTTGCCAAAGGACTGCACCTTTATAAATATTGAGAAATAAACAAACTTGACTGGACAGGGAAGGAAAACTCTGTAAGTTGAATTCCCTATATTTTGATCAAGGAATTCTTTCCTTCCTTTCCTTGTTCATCAAAAAGCCCATTTGCCCAGACTATCTCTATTCTCAAAATATGTTTGTTACTCTAAGGGCTCCTGGAATACCATGACTTCCTCATGTGCTTTTTGCACACCTTTGTTTATATTAATATATTTTAAAGGTTTGTGGTTTTTTTTGAGGGGAAGAGAGATGGGTTGTAAAAATACTAATGGAAAATAAGCAATAAGTCACTTCACCTTCCCCATCAAATAATTCCACTTGTATTATCCTTTTTATGGAACTGATAAACAATTTGTTTGATGAAGACCAGGATATTTACAGAGTCTCAAAATACCTCTCCGTACTTACTTATTAATTACAAAGAGACAAGTAATAGCTTGACAGTGGAGAAACCCCATAGACACCATCTTAACCAAGACACCAGAGGCAATATCACCAGTAAGACAAACTGACATCAGGTGCCTCCTGGTAGGATTTATGGAGAAACATATAGTCTTGCTGCTATGGCACCCCTGCCAGAAACGCATAGCCTAAAATGATCATAAGGAAACAAATTTGGACAAACCAAAATTGAGGGACATTCTACACCACAACTGGCCTATACTTTTCATTAAACTGTCAGTAATGTGAAGAATAAAGAGGCTGAGGAACTGATTCATATTTAGACCGAGTACCTGACAGCTAAGTGCAATGCATGACTTTGGCCTGGATACTGAGAAAATATAGCTGCAAATGATGTTACTGGGATAAATGGCAAATTTTGAATGCGGACTATAGATTAGTTAAATGTATCAATGTTAAATTTCTGATTTAGAAAATTGTGCAGTGGTTATGTAAGAAAATGTCCCTGCTCCTGGGAAATAAATGCTATATAAAGGGGCACAATGCCTCCAACTTATCCTCAACAGTTCAAAAAAAATGTACATATAATGAAGAGTAAATGCCAAAGCCAATGAAGTTAAAAGTTAATAATTGGTGAATCTGGGTGAAGCATATAAAGGGTTCTTTGTACCCACCTTGCACATTTTCTGTAAGTTTGAAATTACATCTATATTTATATATAATATATAGATATTATAGGTTTTAATAGATACAAATATATAAAATACACACAATTCAAAATAAGTTTATAACCCAGTGCACCAACCTAAAATCCAACCTATTTCTCCAGTATTCTTTGGCAACATGCAGAGAAACAAAGGTTAGGAAACCCACAGAGACGGGGCCAGTGGATTCATTAATAAGAGCCCTGTCTATATTCCTATTAACTTATTTCTTAAATAAAACATTTTACACTTCCTTAAACTTAGTGCAGATTACTTACACGTTTAAACACCCAAAGTACAAATTCCAGACTTTTCCCCAAGTGGGCTCCGAGGTTGTCAATATTTTTGTGCATACTAACAGGCAAGCAGGGCTTTCTGTATAACCCAATTTCTGCTAATATACCCAGGTCCCTATTTTCTTAGAAAATACAATTTACATCTCTAGGAGTTCATATACCACAAGCTCTTATTTCTGTCACGTCAAATGAACAATTTTATTCTTTAACTCTTAAAATGAATTCAATAAACCTTTGTTCATTGCTACCTTTTCTCTCTCTCTCCCAATATCTCTTTGATCAAGATTTTTTCCATCCACTCTGGAATAATTCAGAGGTAATTAGAACTTCTTACCTTTTTTAGCCCAAAAGGAGCCAATTTATCACAAACTGTCATGGATTCCGATTTTAAATTACCAAGAGCCCAATTACTGACAGAGGCTAAGAATCTTCATTCCAATTAAAGTGATTGATTTCTTAGCAGACTCAGTAGCATTTCACTTTTTAATTATGCTCATTCCCATCAAATGTGAGAAAATTCTTCCTCGTTTTATTTTCCTTCCAAAGAACATGGTACAACAAACATTAATCATGGAGTGATACAAGGCCAGACCTGGTAATGCCTATGGCAGAATTGGACAACATCTAATATATCAATGAGTCTTGTTCATTTTTACAGGTCATAGTGGCTCCTTCAGCTCTGAAGGGGGGAGGAGGGACTAATTATTTGCTACCTAACATAGTTCACCTAAGAGCATGCCCAACCTTCCAACATCAGCTAAATCGTGATGAGACGGCATTCGGTATTTCAGTAAACAGAGACTAGCAGGGGATTGAGGAGTTAGGGACAGAACACAGTTTTGTTTCTTGTGCAGACAAACAACAGAATTGTATTACTGGAGACAAAGTGGTGTGGGGAGGTAAACAGAAAGAAATACGGAAACAAATTTGTTTTTTCTCAGTTGGATGGCATTGGAACAATTATGCGTGGTAAAGAATTTTAGAAGAGGTCGGGCGCGGTGGCTCATGCCTGTAATCCTAGCACTCTGGGAGGCTGAGGCGGGTGGATCGCTCAAGGTCAGGAGTTCAAGACCAGCCTGAGCAAGAACGAGACCCCGTCTCTACTTAAAAGTAGAAAGAAATGATCTGGACAACTAAGAATATATATATAGAAAAAATTAGCCAGGCATGGTGGTGTATGCCTGTAGTGCCAGCTCCTTGGGAGGCTGAGGCAGGAGGATCGTTTGAGCCCAGGAGTTTGAGGTTGCTGTGAGCTAGGCTGATGCCACGGCACTCTAGCCCAGGCAAAAGAGTGAGACTCTGTCTCAAAAAAAAAAAAAAAAAAGAATTTTAGAAGAGAAAAATAAAGTTTCAAATTTAGTTTGGCAAGAAGTACCACTTAGAGGGCCCAAAGGAACATGAGGCAGCCCCTCACACAGCCCCTGCAAGGCCCCAAAGACACCTGTGTATCTATCTCGCCTTTAATCTTCAGGGAAGACCAGCGGGTTCGAGACCCCAGAGCCCACAGCCCCAAAAGCCGGCACCCTTATTGCCCCTCCACCCCGCTCCATGTTGTCAGCAGATTGGCATAAGCTCATTCTCTTGAGGCATACAAAGGTCAAGTTTTTTGCTCTGATAATTATTTTCCAGCAATCTGTGCTCTGGAACCTCCCTGTGTGGCCAGACAACAGTGATTACCCTCTGTCTCTAGGCAGCTGTTGACTATTTTCCAAAAGCTTTCAGGTTTATGAAGACAGTTCTGGAGGAACTTCCAAAATTTTAAATTTCCCCATTCAGCGATGGAATTGTAGTTGGCTATTAGTAGAAAGTGAAATTGTATTGTTTAATAAGCTTTTAAAAATATTAAAAAGAAAAATCCACATATGTGAAAGATGATACCTCTCCCCCTCGACTCCAAGCTGAGTTTGCAATACTCAGGAAGACCAACGCGACCCACGTTAAGACTTTTCATTCAGTCAGACAATTATTGAGCACCTCGTATGGGCAAGGCAGGATCCAGGTGCCGGAGGTGGAGAACCACGGCTCCTTCCACACCGCTTTATGGGGAACGCAGCCACGCAGCCACCCCAGCACGGCTAAAAGCCAAATGGAGATGCTGTGATGGGATAAAGGGTCGCCCTGGTGAGAACAAGGAAAAAGGACACTGTCCCAATGCAAGAGACACAAACAAGGTCAGGAAGAGGCTGGCAGGCGTCATGACGGCTGGTCGTACCGAGTGAGACGGGAACTCCAGGCTTACATCGGAGCATGGGCAAATGCATGCCACACTCCAAGAACCGCAGACACAGGAGAGGAGCGAGAGCCAGGCCAGATGCTACAAAGCTCTGGCTTCAGGGCTAAGAGGACTGGGCTTTTTTACACATCAACAGGGAGCATGAGGAGAAGATGTCCTCCAACCAGCTGTGGTGGGGAGGGAGGCTGGGCAGAGATGAGGCTGCTGAAATAATCCCCGGAGGACACAACAGAGCTTATTTCCTGGCAATGGGAATGGAAATAAGCAGAGATTCCAGAAGTACGGGTCTGGTACAGAGGACAGGGATGTGCAACCACATGTGAAGGGTGAGGGAGGACGGGAGGCTGACCCTGAGCACTATGAGCTTAAGGGTTGTGGTTATTATTCACATCCTGCATTGAGCCCTTGTTTTAAACTCTTGAACATCTTTTTCTGATGACATGGGCTTGAAGTTTAAAAAATAAATAAAAATTAAAAAAAAAAAAACCTCTTAAATATCTCTGAGATAAGTGAGGAAATTATTTCAGTCCTCCTTTTACAGATGAGGGAACAAAGTCTGGGAGGCTGAGACCCGACCAAGGCACCCAACCAATCAGTGCAGAGACGGGATGAGAAAGCAGTGGAGTCCTCATTGTGCAATCAAGCAAAACAGGAAGATAGCTCAGAACTGTCCTAGTGGAGTGTTTCTGGGGTGAATGGGACAAAATTCATAGAACTTTACACCTTGAGCTGCGATGGAAGGTGATTTGCTGATAACGTACATTCCAAAAGCAAATGGAAATCTACCATACTGTGTTGAATCATCTTTAAAAAATAAATGCACAAGACTCAAGTCTTATGCCTTTGGTTGAACTAAATTACCCCGATTAAGTGCTACTTTTAGAATCAAGTTTTCCCATCATAAAGTTTAAAAGAGAATTATTTGTCTAAAAAGCAGATAGAGAACTTCATTAACAAGGACTGAGATGTTTCAGGACTTTAATGTTCTTCACATATTCAACATAAAATACTGACAACAGATAAACAATAGGTGAAAATACTTTCCAGCAGAGATCTAGAACTCAAAGAATCACTGTGATCAAACACTACAAAGGAAACAGTCAAGTGAACAAAAGATAAGGGCGTTTAACAGAGATTTTCAGTTTAACAGCATAATTCAAAAAAAAAACAAACCATCCAACCAACCTTCTCTTCTACCCAGGGAAAGAAGAGTAAAAACGAATCAAGAACTTCTAGATCTTGTCCATGAAACAGCTTAAAAAGGACAGGAGGGCTAAGGAGGGAGCACACCTCTTGCTAATGGAATGCTACAATGCACAGGGTCAAGGATTTAACAAATTCTAAAAGTTTCTCCAGGTATTACTGAGAACGGTATTATTAGAAATATAAATGCATAGAAATACAAAGTATATGGTATTAAAAACTATATAATCTCATATATAGTCACTTTATCTCTTTACGAGGAAGACCTGCAGTTTGCCCTTTTACCTGCTGCTCCTAAATGCTCACCGAAAGATCAGCGTTGACCTTAACCAACAGCTGACGAACCCAGGAGCACTCCCTGCCCCACTGTCCAGATTCAGCATCTAGAGGGCCCCACCTTCCCTCCATGCTGTGTGTTCCCACAGTTCTCGAAATAATTAATTGCAACTTGCATTATTAAGTCCACAGGTGCATTTGAATACTGAGATCTAGCTAGAAAAAGCAATAGCAAAGACAAAATAAGCTGGAATTCATTAGAAAAGCAACAGGAAAATTCTAAAAATGCTTCCAGTTCAAGTCAGAATTAAGATGGCTATTAGGTCCCCCTAGTTTTGCAGAGCTGTAGATGTTTTGTTGTTGTTCTCTGAAAAAAGAATCTAGAATAAGCATGTTCATTTGAGAAAAATAACCGTATTTGTTAACTTTTGGTAGCCATTCCCAAGATGCCTTAAATTTTGCAGTCGTTCAAGGGCAGAGTATGTACTGGTTAGGATGTTTTCATAGCTGATGCATCTCCAAAAAATTTTTCATGAAGGCAGCCAGCTTCTGGACATCTTCGATTGTGACGGCATTATACAGAGAGGCCCGGATGCCTCCCACAGACCTAGAGTGACCAAAGATACGACCATTAAGAACAAAGCATCTAATTTAGTACCAAAACAACTCTTTTTGTAGTCAACAGCTCCTAGAGTTGCAATGCTTAAGACCATCATGTCCAACTTCCCACCTGAAAACCCCCAGCAGTTGGTAAAGAGTTTCCCACATCTCGGTCATTGGAAAATCCTCCCTCACGCAGTGAAGGTTCACCAGGCTGACATTAAACTTAGATTCATTCAAACTATTTGTTTTGTTGTTGCTGTTTTTGCCAAACCGCCAACTTATCTTTATTTTATCAAGATATTTAACAATATAAAAAAGTTCATATTTCTTCATTTCAGCTTTTCAAAAAAATTCAATAATAGAAATAGCCAAATGCTGCTACAACACAGAATAAACTGTCATTCATGAAAACGCCATGAGTGTAGTTGTCCGTGTCAGCAACCCAGAAACATCGAGCAGCCATGCTTCAGATTGTGGTCTCTTTGCACCACTTCCCAATAAAAGGAACCACGGCTTCTTAGAGAAATGGCCAATTCCAGGTCTGATGTGTTTTGAGAAGAAAAATAAAGCTTCTGTTTTATATAAAAGAAGAAGAAAAAGGAAGAAGGAAGGAGGAAGAAGGAAGAAAAAAGAAGAAGGAGGAAGAAGGAAGAAGGCAAACTATTCACTCTTGACAAAGAAAAGAAACAAGATGGGGGAAGAAAAGACAAGTCGGATGAAGACGGCAATTCTGCTCACCGAGCCATCACGAGCCTGCCATACATGATGTGCTGGCAAGATAAGCATCTCAGTGCCGCTATTCTCACGTGTGAGGACATTTATTTTCCATAGAGCACGCAAGATTAACTACTCATCTGATGTTCAGCTGGAGTGACAGTGATGTTCTAACACCAGAATGGAGTGGTACCAGCCTCATCTGAGATGGGCTGACAACCTCTGTGCCACACAAGCGGTTTAAGAGGTTTTCAAAAGTCATTTTGACCAAACTTCCATGGAAGATGTAGGCCACTATACTCTGAGTTGGGGAATTGTGTGAAGGGTTCCATAAACAACTGGAAAGGCTTACCCGTGACAGCTGGTTTTGCCCGTCAAGTTATATAACTGCTACTCCAAGCTAAGCAGGCTCCTAGATTTGTTTCATTTCACATTTGAAAAGCTAAGCCAATTCTCTGATGAGTTCGTGTACTGGAGGTGTACTCACCTATGTCCTTTCAAAGAGATCATACTTAGCTTAAGAGCTTTATCAAGAAATCTTTTTTCTAAAGCATCATCTCCTTTGGCACTGCCGATGCGGAATGGAATATTCATCTTGCTTCTATTTTGGGGCTCCACTGGACATCTGAAAAATGTGTTTATTATTTTAGCTACTTTTCTGAAATGTACAGGTTGTCATTAACAAATCAACAGCTTGTTTTAAACATTTTCTATATGTAAGCAGGAGATTAAAAAAAAATCTGCCCTAGAACATTCATAATTTACTAGGGAGACCAGACTCTTGCATATGGAACAGTGGGTTAGCATGATCTTATATGACCTGTACTTCATTTGATAAGCCTCAGTTTCCTCATCTGAATATTGGATATAATAATGCCTTCATCTCAAACTAGCTGTGATAGTTTAGTGGTACAACATACATGAAGCTTCCAACACGTGGCAGCCACACAGCGAATGTGAATGACTCTTTCTCTGCAAAGCTGCAAAGAAATAATAAGTTGGTCCCAATAGGGGCTATAAGACAAAAATAATGAGCAGCAACTTTCGAAAGACTTATTACACCCTGTATTGTCCCAAGCTGTGTGACCTTGAGCAAGTTACTGTTATGCCTCACCCTCCTCATCTAAACAGTGGGAATAATAACAGAACTTACCTCATCCTACCTGAAGGTGTTGTGAGAATTAAATAAATCAGTATTTATAGAGAATTTTTGTGGCCTATTTAAAAATTTTAAAATAGAGGTAGAATCCAGTTCTCCGCTTTTCCAATCTGGGCTGGGCTTATGACTTGCTTTGGCCAAGAGATTGGAAGAGAAGTGACTCTGTAACTTCTAAGCCTAGGCCTCAAGAGGCCTTACAGCTTCTCTTTTTGTTCTCTTAAAATATTGCTGCCACTTAAGCAAGTCTGAGCTGGTGTGCTGGAGATAAGTGTCCCAGCCAACACTAGCACCAACTGCCAGACATGTGAAACCATTTTAGACCATCCAGCTCCAAATGAATCACCAGATGACTTCAGTTGAATGAGGGATCCTGAGACCAGCAGAAGAACCACCTAGCTGAGCTCAGCCCAACCTTCCACCCAAAGGTTTATGAGTAAAGAAAATAGTGGTTAAGTCATTAAGTTTTGGGATGTTCTATGATACAGTAAAAGATAACTGACACAATTTAAAACAGTGTGTGGAACATATTAAATGCCATATGAATACCTGTTCAATACAATAAATTTTTTTTTTATTCCTAGCACCTTGCATAAGGCATATATAGACTCTCAAAAATGAATGATGAGTGAACTTTTGTCCAGGATAGGTTAATATTTGATTTCAGCCTCTGATTTGGAAAATAAGCAGCCAAAATTATTTTCCACTGGCAACCAAAGGAGACAAATCGAAGAAGAGCTGACAGGATACTCCAGAATTTTTAAAAGCACAACATGTAATAACCCTCTCTCACTCTTTTCTCAAGTACATCCTATTTTATTCTTACACTTTACAAATGGGATCCATTAAAGTTAAACAGCAAATAAAAGCAGTGTGAGAAGTCCCTTGAAGGCACATCCATAATTCCTGTTCAAGTTAATGGGAGTCAAGTGCATACCTTCTGGCAGAAGAAAGGCAAAAAACCGGACCAACCATCTGGAATAAACTTGGAGTCTGAATTCCACCCCCCCCTTATCCACCAGGTGGTAGGTTTCGTGGCTGATACTTAAATTAAACATTCTGGCTACCCTCTTTTGATATTCTGTTGCCTCATGCTCCCAATGTGAGGTCCAACCCCAGAGGTAGAGCAACAAAAAGCACATTTAATTTAAGAAAAAAATTACAAGAAGGAAGAATTAAGAATCTGTATTTACAATTTCCTCCCCCCAAATTTATCCATCCTATCATGAAAATGGAAGATACCACAAAGCAATAACGTCATGAAAGCTAGAAATGGAAGATTAAATTGCCATGCCACAAATATTTGCACAGTATCTACAGCAATATGTCTCTATCGAGGAGCTGAGAGGAGGGGAAAAAAAGATTATGGGAATTAACTGCTCTTAATCTAGTGACAGAGGGCTATGTAGGGAACCACCATTCCGTGGGAGAACTGCCATAAAGCAAAGGGCTGCGGAGGCAGAGAGCCGGGAAAGTAATTCTATGGGAGAAGGTTGACAGGTCTCAGAGGAGGGGACGCAAGTAGTTAGGAAGGTCAAGGAGGAGGGCCATCTGGCAGAGAATTGCAGCTGCAAAGGCGCAGGGGTTCCTGCAAGTTCGCTGACTTAACAGGGGTGTTGGCTTCCCTGGCCAGGGAGGCTGAGCAGATGGACAGGTCTGGGCTGTGGACGTGCTCTGCTGTGAACCGGACCCTTGAGAAAGGAGCCGTCGGGTTTGCACCACCAAATGAGGTCTGTGTTTTAGAAACATAGCTACAGCACACAGAGGAGAGACTGCGGGGTGGAGAAACTGGGAGGCTGAGAGACCCTCTAGAAAGCTCTTATAAAGAACTTTCTAGGTGAGAAAGAACAGGTCCCTCACCACTCACATAAATGAGTAGAACAAGAAGGCTCCACAGCAGCTCCCTTTGTTACATTTTAAATACGGAGGACTATTCTTGACTTCCCTAGGGAAAGAGGCTCTCCATTTTCTGGAGGCTCTCCCTCCCTGCCAAAGTTTCCTTTACCCATTTTTAGAGATGCATGGATTATGAAATAAGTAACCTAGATTTTTAAATATCTTCCAGTATCTCCATATTGGCTCAAATTGTGTTTGTAAACACTGGGTGTCACTGTGGACTAGATCTGGCCACGTTCCTCCATTTGCGACCCCTGAAGTTAACGCCAAACCTCAGAGGCAGCAGGGTCTCTGCCTGAAGGGTTGAGGCAGGAGAAGGGGCCAAGGCTGACTGAGAGGCTAACTGCAGGTCCCAGTGGGCACAGAACCAGTTGGGGAATCCCAGGGCTACAAAGATTTAGGAGACAGTGCAGATGGGAGCCAGGGCAAGGGCGGTGTTTCCCAAAGTCCAGGTGGAGCACAGATGAGGAAGGTGGCAACAGGTGTCACTGGAAAAGCCGTTTCATGGCCAGAGAAAAATTTAGGAAACGCTGCATTAACAGGGCTGAGCAGGTTTCTTTACTCCTGACTTCCTGCAGCCTCCCATGTGCTGGTGTGAATGATGAACCCCAGGAGGTCATACAAGGAACACAGTTTTCCCCGAACATAAGTGACTGAAAATCTCTTCCCACTGCCGGGAAATGGTGTTCCAGACAGCCCCCTGAGAAACCCCGGGACCTCCCGAAGTATCAGGAGAGGAACATGAGGAAAGGTACAGCTTCAGCCAGAGACACCCATCTCAGGAAGGTGGTGAGTGTCGGAAGGGCACGTAAGGAAGTCGCAGGAAGCAGGCAGGTGATAATGGGACGTTCATGTCACAATCTGTCCCCTTGAAAGGACATGTCAGAAACAAAGGGAATAAAAAATAACAGTGTACGAGCAAAGAGCCCACCAAATACAAATGCAGGCCTCTTACTGCCTGATTTTGTTTATAAAAAATTAAATTTTTACACAATTATGAAAATTTAGAGTAAAAATATGAAAATCTACCATCCCCTTCCCACAGAGGTGGCTACCATTAACAGTCTGGTAGGCATTCTTCAGGATCTTTTTAAATATACAAGCATCCATGTATGTGTATACATGTGTGTATATATATATATATATGTATACACAACTGTTGTAGTTTTTATAAAGACTAATAGATAGGTTTTTTTGTACACTTGCTCTTTTTCCTTTTGGCCTCCTGATGTAACATGACCATCTTCCTATGTCTGCCCAGAGACCTGTTTCATCCATAACTCCATGTTACCAACAATCCTAATTTCTTTTATCAGACCCTTACTGGTGGGCACAGAGGGTTGTCTCCAGATTTCCAGCATGACATCCTACACTGTACCTGCTAGTGCCTAATTCCATGCACACCACCGCACCCAGGCAGAGCACCGTGGGAGGGCACATGCCTAGGCATAGAAATCCTTGGTCAAACGGCACATGAGTTTTAAATTTTGGCAAGTGCTGCAAACTTTGCTCCAAGTTTGTCCAGATTTACACTCCTACCAAAAGTGCATTTCCTTGCCAGCACCAGATGTTATCAATCATTTTGATTTCTGCAGACCAAAGGCAAAAAATATCTTACAGTTTTGATTTACATTTCCTAAAGAGTGAATGAAGTTGAGCATCTTTGCATTTTTCTGTTAGGCAGGAGTATTTCTTCTGAGTTGTTTGCTCATACCCTCAGCAACCACCCTTGCGCCGTTTTTATTCGGTCATCCCTGTCCATGCATTTGTGGGTTCTTGCCTATTATTAAGGATAGTAACCTTTTTATGTTATATACTACAAAATCATTCTCATGTCTGTCATGTGTTTTAGGTTTAAATCTGTTTAAGATATCTTAAACTATATAAAAACTTCACATTTTCATGTGATTAAATATGTCATCTTTTACTTTATGGCTTCTGAGTTTAACGGCTTCTTTAGGAAGCCTCCTGCTCTCCCAGACTTGAGCGGCACAGGCTCTGGAATGAGCCTCCCATGGCACCCCCCACACCCCACGTTCACATCCTGGCTGATCCCACTTCCCAGCTGTGACCTAGTCCTGCCTGTGCCAGCCACAGGGCTGTGATGACAAGATGCGTGCACATATGGAAAGGCTGGGGGCCCTGCCTGCTTCGTTTCATTGCAGGGTCTTCGTTAGACCTGTGACATGCCTCCTTCTCTTTCCTAAGGCCTGGGTGATAAAGGTGACCTCAGATCCAGATGCGCAATCTGTCACTTGGACATCCTTATAATAATCAAATTAATATCTATTATATATTAAGCACTGTGTATCAGGAACATCCTAATTGCTTCACATAACAATAACCACAAATAATATCAAGAGCTAACACACAAGGAATGCCCCTATGTGCCAAGCACTTTTTCTAGCACTTTATACAAATTAACCAGGACAAGAGCCCATGCTCTCAACTCCTATAATACATAATTTTTATTCACATGCATTTCCATCTAATCCTCATGACAGTCATAAGAAGCATGTGCCATTATTACATCCATCGTACAGATGAGGAAACTGAGGCTTAGAGCAGTTAGGTCATTTGCCCAAGATCACATGCTATGTGAGTGGTCAGGCTACGGAATAAACTCGGGGGCTTCAGTGGTTGTCTTATCTAGTCTCCGAATTCCCTGCCAAGGTCACTGGCAGGGCTGGTGCAATCCCCAGAGAACTCCCCAGACTGTGCTCGGTAAAGGAGCTGCCTTATGAGTTGGGGGCACAGAAGACGGGGAGGGGTGCATCTTCTCAGAGACAGAGTGAGGAGCAAAGGCAGGGATAAGCCACAAATTGTAATTCTAGGTCACTTGGTATTCCTCTTTACACCGCCCCCTTCCCCTGCCATGTTGCAGAACTATGTCCACAGTTCAAAAGAAAAGTGAAGAATTTCCTGAAACCCCAAGTACATTCAGGAACAGCTAGTGTCCAGCTGTAAACAGAGGAAGGGTCATGAGGTCCCACAGGACATCGTCAGCCCTAGCGGACATTTTCTAGGCAGGCAGCCAAGGGGGTGATGGAAGTTCCCAGAGAGAGGTTTAGGGCCCTGGGTCAAGGTCACTCATAAGACAGTGAGGAGCTCTGGGTGCAAAGGGTGATCAGGTTCCCCAGGAGACGACCTGGCTGCCGTGGAAGCTCCGCAGGCTGCCTGCAGGGAGAGGCCAACCGGGTTGGGTGCTTGGAGCTAAAGGACCAAGGATGGGGCGTGGAGGACCTCAGGAGAATCCCAGGATTCCTTCTGTGTTTTCTTATTTTGTTTCTATTATAATTCACTGGATTTCTCCCTTGGGGTATCACCATTCCATCTGTCCTCCGGTTTCCTGCCTAGACATCTCCTGAGAAATCCAGGGAGCCAGGACTTACTCTTCTGGGTGTCCCAGTTACCTCCCCGCTCACATGTCAGGTCTAGGGTGGAAGCCTCCCTGGGACCAGGTCCCCAGCCTGCACTTGTTTCTCTGATGTCCAGAGCCAGAGCAGGCAGCAAGGCAACCTGTGCGCCCCTTCCCCGAGATGGCACTGAGAGAGCAGCCCGAAGGCCGTGGAACCCAGCCAAGCCTCGCTGCCCCAGGGCTTGCGGCTGGAGGGCCACCACATGCCAAGGACTCACGGGGCAGGCAGCAAGCGTTTTCAGGGCAGAGGTGGCAGCAGCATGCTGTCCAAAGAGTACATTCCCACACCCCGCCCATGGGTGGTTACGGAGATATGTCGGCAAGTCCTGGCTAAAAAATGCAATGCTAAGTTAGGACTGAGGCATCGCTCTGTCTCACATGGCCACTGAATTCTCAAAGGCAGTACAAATTCCCAAGTTACTATCAGATATTTTTGTTACAACAGACTGAACCCAAAAAGCAATGACCACTAGAAGGCAGAGGGGTGTCCCAGCTTGATAAGTGAGTATAAGTATTTACGTACGTGTGTATAAATACACAAACACACCCACACATAACCACACATACACGCACACAGCATGAAGTGAATGGATTCCTGCTGACATCTTGATTTCAAACTTCTGGCCTCCAGAACTGTGGGAATAAACTTCTGCTGTTTTAAGCCCCCAAGTCTGTAGTACTTTGTTATGGCAGCCCTAGGGCATTAATACAAGACCCGCACATTTTCTGTAGCCCTCCCAGGTGCTGGTCCAGTGGTCAAGACATGTTCATTAATCATTTGGTCATGAAAATATTTAATTAGGAGTCAACCCATGCCACGGCCAACTCCATTCACAGAACACAGGCTTGGGATGGGAGCACATGCCCTGTAAGAGGGGAAGCAGGAAACTCTCTTAACAAGGGAAGTAACCTGGAGGAGGGACCAGGAGTGGGTCTCTAAAAGCAGCCCTTCAGTTGAGATCTTCCAGAAAGTACATATTTTTTTCCCAAGAGACACACAGGAAGCAGAGAGAAGAAGAAGGGATCTATCTATCCCAGGAAGGGAAGTGAAAATCTTCCCCAGGGTGATGTCTTTGGTGTGAGAAACGCCACCACCCACTGGGACACAGGTCCCAAAGCCAGGGAGTCCCAGGGTAGGGTGGAGGGAGGAACTCACCCCCTGCTCATGGGGCCGAGGACCACCCACACACACCAGCACTTCAATGTCAGAGAAAAGTGAATGCGTCCATTTTTAAAAGGTATGAAGTATACACAGAGTTTTTTTTTTTTTTTCCAGACAGAGTCTCACTGTGTTGCCCTGGCTAGAGTGAGTGCCGTGGCGTCAGCCTAGCTCACAGCAACCTCAAACTCCTGGGCTCAAGTGATCCTACTGCCTCAGCCTCCCGAGTAGTTGGGACTACAGGCATGCGCCACCATGCCCGGCTAATTTTTTCTATATATTTTTAGCTATCCAATTAATTTCTTTCTATTTTTGGTAGAGACGGGGGTCTCGCTCTTGCTCAGGCTGGTCTCGAACTCCTGAACTCAAACAATCCGCCCGCCTCGGCCTCCCAGAGTGCTAGGATTATAGGCATGAGCCACTGCGCCCGGCCTTACACAGAGTTTTAAACTCACAAGAAGCTAAATGTGAAATAAAATCCATGAACTTACACGTAGAATCCTTGAGAATTATCAATAATCTCATAAATCATCTGAGATTTGATGGAACTAAGCTTCTCCATGGCTGTGGCACCACCGTTGTTCTTAATCCACTCCAGGACCAAGCCCATGACATAGATGCTAAAATGAAGATTAAAAAGCCATTTAGTTTAGCTTTGCAAAAGTGCAAAGACATTCAAGCAAATTGTTTAAGTTGCATTAAAACAGACTTAAAGACAGTATTAGAAACAGACAAGATAAAAGCAGCACACCTGAACAAAAGCAAGTTGTGAAGCAAGAACGAGGCTCAACCCAATCCCAGACCCCTGAGGGCCACTCAGAAAAGAGGCTTAATTAGACTCCTCACCAGACGTCACATCAGTCCCTCCTTGTCCCAAGCCCCACAGCAAACTCTTGGTGACGCCTGGAATGCACTTCCCTCTCCCCACCCAGGGGCACCATCCCGCCCCCACCCAGAGTGAGCGCTTCACCTCCTGGACTCCCAGACCCCTCGCCCACGTTGCCTGTGCAGATTCTTACCATTCGCCCCTTTACGTTAGACTTCTGCGTGCCCGTTTTGGACTCTATGGTCGTGGGCGCTGGAAGCACACATTGTTCACCTTTCCTCCCCACAGCCCCAGCTCAGAGCCTTCCAGCGGCAGAGAGGCAGTGTGGCTCCGGGGTTAGGATATGGGCTCCTAATTCCAGTGCAGCCACCACTGATGCCAGACCACCCAGGATTAGTGACCTCGGGAATATTACGTGCACAGCCCTGTATACCGAAATGTGCCCAGGTCAGGGTCTGTTAGGGCGCACAGCAGGCAGTTCACGGTGGTCACCCTGGTGACTCTGCTCACCTGGAATTCTTCACTAACAGTGTTACTTTTATAAATTTTTTAACACCTTGACTGCCACACTAGAAAAAAATTATTTTTCCCTTGGGCCATAGTGTTTTACTAAAATGAAACGATCTTTTCTAATTTGTTATTTTTTATTTTCTCTGCATGAGAAAACATACAATGTTTACATACAATGCAATCCACGTTTTTAGAATTAAATTGTAAATATTAATCGCAATCAGAACAACATCAACAAGTAAGATTTTCATGAACCAACTGCAGGGTTTTGCTTCACAAGACCCCGGGCTCAAAACTGGCATGAGTTAGATACAACTCACATGGCAGCCAATGTGTTAAAGCAGTACAAAATACTGCCTTGTGGCAGGGCTTAGAGACGCACACCAGAAACTGCCCCGGAAGACTCTCCGGCTGTTCTAAAGATTCTGGCTCTGCAGAGGAGCTTTGGGGTTGATGTTCTGGCAAAATTTCTCAGGAATAGGTGAGAGTAACCACCACGCTGAGCACTTTTCCCAGAGAAGAGCTCCCAAAGCTGACTCCACTACACACACACACACACACACACACGCGCACACACACGATTCTAGGACCCCAGGCTTCCCCCAACCCCATCCAGAGGAAGGTAATCTGGGTCTCAGAGAAGACAGGCCCCGGGATTATTCTGTACCCCTCCATCCTTAACAAAGGTGGCCCGAGTTAATGTTTGTTTGTTTTGCATTTATATTAGTTATGTTACCTCATACTAGGGCTAAAACAAATGTAGGTTCGGTTAGTCATGCTACATAAAAACTGTTCTGTGGGGTTAGAAGGAAAACGTAAGCATCTCTTTCTTTA
>CAUYSK010065502.1:0-17942 GCA_963575035.1 Avahi laniger
GAAGGGAGATCAGTCTGGGAGGTGGGAGTGCAGTGCAAGGTGAAGGTGAGAGAGGTCGGCTTGGCCGAGTAAATGCAGAGTCTGTCTCACGCTCCACGTCTGATCAGCAAGTCCTCTTGGCTCTCCCTGTGGAATAGACACAGGTTTTGGCCACCTCTCACCATCCGCTCTGTCCTCCCTGGTGCCAGCCACCATCCCCTCTCACGATGACGATGGTCACAGCCTCCTGACCTACCTGCCTTCTTTACGTGACATCGGCTCCCTCCAAGTGCCAGGTTTGGGGAATGACCGTTTCCCCCAGAAGGACCGAGAACCGGGGACCCTGTTTCCTCCTTCGTGACTGCAGAGCCCCTTCACTGGGCAAAGTAAACCTTAGAGTTCAATAATTAGAATGCAAGACAAAGAAGTGTTTGAAGGGAGTACTCTTCTCTTCCACTTGGCCAGAGCCTGAACACAGGGAAACATAATGTACTTCCAAAATGGAAAGGGCCATTACTTAGCCCCCAGAGATTCTGAATGAGGACAGAACCTTGCGGACGCGGGTTTTGTCCACATTTCCCGGTACCTCTCTGCAAGGTGCTGTGCGGTGTTGAGGCCTTCAGAGTCCTCGGGAGAAAGTGGCTGATGGCTCTAGAAGAAAGAATTTCCAGGCAAAACTGAGTGGACTTCCCATTAATCATAATTTTATTAAAGAGTAAAAATATGCTGTTCTCAGAGACAATTTTTTTTGGCAAATGAATTGGGAGAGGAGAAAAATATTTGTGAATTTCTAGTGTTGGCAATACTTTATATATAAAACAGTCTTATTTCTGTCCTGGTTTTAAGGAACTTTCTGTGCTAATGCATTTTCCCCCTTGGTTTCTTATATTGCATTCCTTATACTCAGTGTCCACGTTCGTGTTTATTATGATGCAATGATGGGGCCCCTCTTCTGTCCCATCGGAAACTTTCAGGGGTCACCACCCTCCTGCTTTCTCTCTTATCTTTCTTTGATGTTCTGTTAACACACAATACAAAAGAGATGCAGAAAGAGAGACAGCGTAATGCACCCGCAGAGAAATGCTGACACGCTGGCTACAGCCGTGATCAGAAAAGAACATAATTTCCCGACGGAAAGGGATGGTTGCGGAAGGGTAAGGAGATTGTACGAACGTCAGCGCGGTTCGCTGTCTGCCACGTTAATAGGGGTCCCCTTGCTTTTGCTCTGTGAGATTAGCTTTTATCTTTTTTTCCCCATCATTCAAAATTTATGTAAGGCTTTTAAGGTTGCAGTTTCAAATTTTCTTCCAGTGATACCTATTAATCCACCTACACTTAACATTCCATGTTTGAATCATTAATTTGATTGTAAATCACTTCAGAAAGGAGAAGTCTCATCTTGGCTAAACCGGATCTTAGTGCTCTGAGCCATGAGGGAGCTGATGGGTGGGGGGCTTGCAGCTCTGTCCAGCTTTCCCTCTTGGCCTCTCTGTGACTTGGAACCTGTCCCCTTTATGTATTTAGTTTGGGTCATTTCTCTGATTTGAATGTCCCCTCCACAACTCATGTTGAAATGGAATTCCCACTGTGGTGGTGTTGAGAGGTGGGACCTTTAAGAGGTGATTAGGTCTCAGGGCTTTGCCTTCATGAGTGGATTAACGTCATTACTGCGGGAGCGATCATTCTCTGCAGTGGGCTCCTGATGAAAGACCAAGTTCAGCCCCCGTTTTCTTTCTTGCATGGTCTACCACGTTAGGACGCAGCACCGAGGTCCTGGCCAGATGCTGGCGCTGTGCTCTTGGACTTCCAGGACCTGCGCTCACAACTGTGATTGATTACAGGGAAAAGATTAAAGCCCAGCCAGCACAGGGACAGGTGCATGGGAGGGGGGAGTCCAAGGGAAACCAGGTACCAACCTCCTAAGAGTCTTCTCCCTGTGCGGTCACAGGGGATGTGCCTAATTCCTCCAGCAAATAGATGCCACACATGGAACGTTGTCCATCAGAGAAACTCACTGGAGACTCAGAACCCCAAGTTTTTACTGGGGGGCTGGTCATATAGGCACCCTCTGCCCAGTATGTGCTGAAACTCCATTCTCCCGGGAGGGAAACAGGTGTTCAGCATAAGTCGCATTGTACAAAAAGCCTAGGCATGGGGAGACACTCTTATCATTTAGGGAAAGTTTCATAGCAACGTGTAGGGCACTGTTTATCAGCCAAGTCCCCCAACACCGGCCGAGGGACAATCTTGCAAGGAGACTGTCCCAGGAGTGCAGTCCGTGGTCTGTGGTGTTAACTCTTCTCTGCACAGAGGACTTCGTTACCCCTGGGGGTAAAAGTGGTCCTCTATTTCTCTGTATCTCCCCAGATCTTTTCCTCATGACCCTGGCCATTGCCTGGTATGTGTGCATGTGTGTGTGTGTGTGTGTGTGTATGTACAACACACACTTGTGCACACGCACATACACACGCTTCAAACATCTTTTCCATTTAACGCCTTCTGTGCAACATAAGCTTCGTGTAGACAAAGGCTGCTTTTGCTCCCTGCCGTATCCCAACACCCAGCGCTCACATGCTGGGGCTGTCTTGCATTGGCATGTGGATTTTGTGCATTTCCTGCCAAATCCAAGTTCAGTAGCATCACCAGGGCTGATTGAAGTGAGTCACAGTGGGAGCATTTACACCATGGAAGTTGGAAAATGCTATAAATCGGTGGGCTTTGATTTGTTTTTAGAGAGCAGGTGAATCAGAACACTACCTGCAGGTACACAATAAATAAGTTATTGAACAAATGATGGGCTTCTACTATCATTTACTTTGTTTCCTTAAATTGGCTCTTCCTGTTTAACCTTAACGAGCTTGTTAAGGACCGCTTGCCTCACAGTGAGGGAAAAGCAGCTCGCTTGCTGGTGGTGCTTATCTGGCGGTGGTTGGCTTCACGCAAACACTCTGGGACCCTCCACTCAGACGCAGCTTCCGCGGTTATCAGAGTAGGGAAGAGACAGTGCGAGGGTCCCAGGGGCTCTATGGCCAGGGCTGGGCCTGGTTTTTAATCACTTTCGAGGACGGCTCATTGATTAGAAGTCAGGCCCGTGATCCCAACCCAACTGGAAGGTAACCTGAGAAGACGATCTTCCTGTGTGCCTGGCTGTGTCAGTTTCCTGTTGCTACTGTAACAAATCACTAAACGCTGTCATTTAAAACAATACGAATGTATCCTCTTGACAGCTCCGGAGGCTGGAAGTCCAAAATCAAAGTCCAGGTGTCAACTGGACTGTGTCTTCCTGGAGGCTCCAGGGGAGAACCCGTTTCTTCGTTTCTCGGGATTCCAGAGCCACCGCATTCTGGGTGGTGACCTCCGTCTTCAAAGCCTTAGCACGAACCCCCGGATCTCCCTCCCTGGCTGGCGCACCTGCTTCCCTGCTCACATCTCCCACTCTGGCCCTCCTGCCTCCCTGTTGTAGACTGTTGTGATTACATTGGACCCACCTGGGCAATTTAGGCTCCTCTTCCCATCTTAAAGTCCTGAATCACATCTACAGGATACCGTTTACCCCGTAAAGCAGCATAGTGATGGATTCGGGAATTCACTAGCGTGTGGAGATGCTGGTCATGGTGGCAGGTGTTCAGCTCACCGCACCAGGGAGGAAAGTCACTGTTTGGCGTCTCTGCCCACGTTTGTCATCAATAGATGGTAACTCTGTGCTGGGTCCTGGCGTGGATGGAACTAACTGCAGCTTCAGCGAAGGGGCTGTTTTGAAAGATGTCGACAGGATTGGAGAAGAAAAGATCATGAGGTGTCCGGGTACCAGCAACAGCGGGGGCTGATGTCAGCCCTGGGAGCCGAGCCGGGAGGTCAGGGAGTCAGTGGAGACGGAGGATGCTGAGACCACATGGGAAGGGGGAGAACCCTGGTCCTCGTCCCTTTGTTCTCTGGTCCCGTGATATCCTGCCCAGCCCAACCAGGACCAGAGAGCAAGGAGTGTGGGTGATGCTGCCGGCACAGGGCAACTCCCGGTGAGCAGAGACAGGGATGGCAAGAGCATCTGGAGGCACGGATAGAACAACCCACACAGTCACGGAAACCGGTCAACGAATGCAGAGCGTGTCTTGCAGAGCTGGATGCTGTGGTCTAGACTAAATGCCTAGCTTCTGCATCTTAAATAAAACGTCAGGGAAACATTAAAGACGTATTAGCACTAAACTGGAACATTCTCCTTCACTTAAACAGAGTGATTGAAAAGTAATCGAAATGTGTTCCACTCTTCTGAATAAACTATATCAGAACAATAAACAAAGTAATTGAAAAGGGATCACTTTTTGTTTTCTTTCTAGCAGTTCCTTGTTACTATTAACAAATGCTATTTCCTCAGACCACTGAATCCTCCTTGCTCCTCTAGTGCAGAAGATGATTAGAAATAGCTGAGATCTGTGAACACGACCAGGTATATGGTTGCCACCCCAGACTCGGCCACAGTCCTCACCTGGTGACGTAGCCAGCTTTGAAATCGAGGACCAGCTGGGCCTGCAGAGAACCCAGTTCCACCCAACACACCTGGAAGAAACAACCCAAGTCTGTGTTCAGATGTCAAGTATTCAGATCCAGAAATGGAAGGCTGGGCATTTAAGTCTCCGATAAGGTGTTCCATTTTCTTTGGCTTCTCTTGTTTTAGTATTCCAGTGGTGGGGACAGATGTGGAAAAGCCTTTTGTAGAACAGTCTTGTGTGGATTAGACACAGATGTGGCAGGTGCTTGTAGGTGGTCTCAGGTCGGCGTGGCCCCGGCATCCGGTGTTTCCACTTTTACTGAATGCCGCAGCCCGGTGGCTGTCTGGTTCTGCCCGTGTTAGGTTCCAGCAGCAGGTTGAATGTTGGCATCAGCAGCCTGCCTTTCATGTATCCCACGATTTCTCGTTGGAAAGGAGGAATTGGGAAACTAATGGGCTATTGACATGGGGGAGGGGGAATTGATTAGATTAGACAACACAGGAAGAGAAGCGTGGGATCTACATGGATTATCAGTCACGTGTGCTCTTGGGAGCTCTACCGCCTGCACACCGGCACAGTGCAACTTGGACACCACACAGGGAAAAGTCGAGGCAGGGAACTGAAAATTAAAATCAAGCTATACCACCTAGCAGGGTGAGAATGTATGTAAGCAGTTAAGTCATGTTATGGACAAATTCAGAAAACTAGATTTCCTGGAATATCTTTCTGCTTCCACCAGCTGAGAATAGTGCCTCGCCTGAGACTGCGATGCTGCCACTTAGCGCAGATTGGTTAGATGAGTTGATTATTGATGATTACAGATTATTGATTACTGATGGCATAGGTCATTAACGATCGCTTTTGAAATCCCAGATGTGGGGATGAGACAGCAGCACAGGGGTCTGTGAAGCATGTCCTGTCTTCTCATTGGTGGCAGAAATTCAGAAGGGCCGCTGGGGACGAGGGTCCGGAAGGAGGCCTGGTGCTCCAGCACACCTGAGTCCCTCGTTCTGCAGGCCCAGGGATGCCGGCTTCTCCCCAGATGCCACAGCTCTGCATTTTGATCATTGCAGAGCAAGCGAAGATAACTCCACTTTCTTAACTTCCACCAAATGATGGACAGGCCGTCAGTGAAAGTAATTCAGTCAGAAGAATTTTGCAACTTTCAAAGACTTAACTAAATTGTTGGCATCACTTACACTCATTTTTTTCTGGTATATATTGAAGAAAATGTTCCAACCAAGCGACATCAGACAGATTCTGGAATCCTTAGTACGTGTAAATGTTGGAAATTCAGGAATCCATCAGCGCGTGAATGTTCTGCCGCTATATGAATTTCTTGCCTAATGATTCAAAAGTAAAGTATATAAGAATAACACGTTTTAACACCTTCACCCGTGTGAGTTCCTGGGAGCCTTGCTGAGTCATCCCAATATTTTACTTTGATTTAGAGGATCATTGTAATTACCCCGATGCCAGGGAAAGACACTATTCGTGCATGTGAGGTTTTTAGTAAAACCGTGTCTTTAAAGATGGGTGTACTGCATGTCTAATGGGAGGCTTCCCCACATTTAGGACAACTCCGGGGTTTAGTCCGATTAGAACACTTGCTGCATCTTCCATTCTTTATTTTGAATCTTTTTTTAGTTTCAGAATATTACAAGGGTACAAACCTTTTGGCTACATGACTTACTTTTGTAAGTCTGAGTCAAAGTTATAAGTGTGCCCATCCCCCAGATAGCATGCGTTGTACCTGTTAGGTGGGAATTTACCCATCCCCTCCGCCCCCACCTGCTTGAGTTCCGTTGAATTTTACTACCATATGTACACGTGAATGTTGATCATTAGTTCCAATTTAATGGTACACTTGGCGTTTGTCTCCTTAGGAGAATGGTCTCCAGTTCCATCCAGGTTGTAACAAAAGGTATTAGTTCACCATTCTGTGGCTGAGCAGAACTCCATGGTATACATATACCACATTTTATTAATCCACTCATGTATTGATGGGCACTTGGGTTGTTTCCGTATCTTTGCGATTGTGAATTGTGCTCCTGTAAACATCCGAGTGCGAGTGTTTTTTTAATAGAGTGTCGTTTTTCCCCTTTGGTATATACCCAGTAATGGGACTGCTGGATCAAATGGTAGGTCTACTTGTAGCTCTTTGAGGTATCTCCATATTGCTTTCCACAGAGGTTGCACTAGTTTGCAGTCCCACCAGCAGTGTAGGAGTGTTCCTCTCTCTCCGCATCCACACCAACATTTGGGATATTTTGAATCTTTAATGGCTTGTTTGATGCTTGTTTTGTATTTTTTTTATGGTGGAATAAGGCCACCCACATCACTGGTGATGAAATCTGAAGGGCAAATCCCAACCATTAAATAGCTTTGAAGAAGGCAGCAAAAGAGGGAAGCCACAAAAACCCTATTTTTAAAAGACTCACATAAGTTCGGAACCAGGTATTTCCTTTGTCAGGGTGAAATAAACTTGTCACAGAGAGGCATAACATTTAATCAAAAGTTTAAAGTGATGATGGTTATTGTTTAAAGCAGATACTCCACTGTGCAACCAAGAGCTGTGAAATAAGCACTTTCTGGTAGAATAAGTAATTTACTGAATCATTTTCAAGGTGTCTGAGCTACCTGACGTCCACAGAATTCAGCACTTAAAGAAGGGCTTTCCATATGGGAAGCAATTGAATATTTCCTGAGGCCCACAGACATGCATCCTCCCGTGTGATTAAACATCTGACCGGGAAAATAAACAATTCAGATTTTCCTGCTTCTGTCACTCACATGGACGCAGAACTTTATAGAAGGGAGTTCCTGAAAGATGAACTGTTCCTTGTTGTACAAAGTGTGTCTCTAGTTTTGTTACATTTAAATTCTAGAGCTTTTTTTGCATTCAAGAAATATATTTTTCTATTTAGCTGAAGTGAATCTGGAGCCTGAAATCATAGCTCTGAGCAAGGCGATTCTGGTCTCTGCCTCCAACAACCCACTAAAAGAGGGGGGTCTGCAGATTTTAATCCAGGGAAAAAAATAGAAAAGGCAATTTCAGATATGAGGAAACTAAACGGCACGCGGCAGCCACGAGGAAGGGCCACGTCAGGCCATTTCTGTGGTTGGGGGCTGCTCTGGGCAGGGGCCTGTTGTGTTGAGATGAGAGGAGGTGAAAGAGCCTCCCTGTCACTTGTACCTGCGGGGATTGTCAGCACAGCCGTGGGATTTGCGTGCAGAAGCGCAGGTGAACATGCCGGGTGAAGATGAGGCCAAACTTGCCCACTACGTTGTTGTCCGGCATGCCTGGCTAGTAAGAGCAGAAAAAGAAAGTTTCACGAACATCACATTGCATTTATCTTTGATTTTTCTTCCCGAAACATACAAAGCTCTTTTGTACGCATTAAGGCAATCTTGCAATTTTTATTTTAAAAAACCCACAAAAATAGGAGATAAGAGAGACCTCCATCAAACAACAAAAACGTTCTTCTACAAATGGATTTGTATGTGTGTGCAGGCGTGTATCCATGTTTACGAGCTATTCTATGCAGAAGAACCATTTTAATTTTCTTAACTTTTTGACTCTATTGTAATAATACTTAGCTTAAAACACAGACATCTGCACAAAAATATTTTCTTTATATCCTTATTCTATAAGAATTATCCTGTTTTTAAATTTTTTTCTTTTTAAACTTGGTTAAAAACTAAGACACAGACATTAGCCTAGTTCTGCACAGGTCAGGACCATCAGTGTCGCTGGCTTCCCCCTCCACGTCTGATCCCACAGGACGGTCTTCAGGGGCAATAGCATGCATGGGGCCGTCATCTGCTGTGATAACGATGCCGCCTTCTGGAATGCCCCGAAGGACCTGCCTGAGGCTGTGTCACAGTGGACTTTCAGTAAAGCAGTATAGTTACATACTGCAGTATATTATATATATTATACTATCGGGGCCCAAGGATGGAGCAGAGAGATCACTTAGGAGGCTGCCACGGCAATCCGGGCAGGTGACGTTGGCTTGTTGGGTTCAAGGTGGTTGTGCTGTCCATTTTTCTCCTCCGTAGACCAACTCTTCACCCTTTTCCCCCGTTCTCTGTCCTGAAATGCTAAATGTTCGTGAACCGCATCAGCCAGCCCCCTTGGTCTCGGGCTTCCCCTTGGGGGTGGCTGATGAAAAACAGTGGTGGGCGACCCCGGGCTGAGGGCAGGGCGCAGGCTGGCGGAGACGGTGCTTCTGTGCTGAAGACGGCAGGTCTGCTGGGTGGCGGCTCCTCTGTCTGCAGCCGCGGCGGCCAGTGCCCGATCCGTCCTCTGGCCCTGCCACACCCAGGAGAGAGTTGCTTTTACTCACATGGTCACTATCTCAGGCTGCTGCTTTCTCTCTGCCCACGTTCTTTGCATGATCCCGTTTCAGACAACCTCCAAGTTGAGCAGGCTGATGCTTTCCGCGTGGAGCCTGGCAGAGTGGTGCCGGGGTGGAGGGGACAGTTCAGGTCGACACCTGTGTCTGAGGCAGGGCAGGAGCTAATGTGGACTGTGCACGGCGTGAGAGCAGAGAGGGGTCACGTGACACCGAGGCTTTGCCATTGGTACTGGAGCGAGGAGGTGGCCTTTTCTGAGGGCAGACAACTGGGAAGAGAGGTTTTGGGGGACCAATACAATAATATCTAGAGTTACAGGTCGAGTGTTGGATGCTTATTGGATCTCCAAGGCAGGTGCTGAGATGGAGGGGGGATGTGTGAGTGGAGTTCAAGGAAGAGGCGCCGTCTGCAGGTGAGATTACCAGGGGGGCATGTGGAGACACAAGAGGCGTTCTGAGGACCCAGCTCGCACACGCAGACGCTGAGAGGTGGAGACGGTGAGGGCGGCAGAGAAGATTGTGCAGGAGGGACAGGGAGGGCAGAGGAGACCAGAGCTGAGTGCTGTCAGATGCCCGTTCCTCTCTCTCCAGGTCTGTCTGAATTCAAATTCTAAATGTGATCCCCAAGAAAAACACTTCAAAATACAGTTAGATATTTGGGATGGGCAAGAGATTTTTTGCATAATACATTATTCTAATTAAAATAATAAATGATCATTAAAGATAATGGGAACATTTAGAAGGGGGAAAAATTCTCAGGAAGAAAAGTAACACCGCAGATCCTACCAGGCAGATACAACTATGAGTTATGTTTGATGGACTTTCCCAGCCTGCCTTTCTGTGGATTTCCTGTACTGGAAATACATTGGTTCTGAGGCTTTTCCATATAGTTATTTCCGAAGTCAGAATGTGTTTTACAATCCAGTGTCTTAATGCTTCTTTTGTCCTACAATTAGTTGTGATTTAGTTCACACTGCTAGGCATGGTCATAAATGTTCATATTTTCATCGCTTCTATACGTAAATGCTTTTAAAATGAATTTTCAATAAGAATAAAGTAAAAATTCCAAGTGATAAAAGGTTTTGTGTCATAGTTCAATCTCCCAGTGGTACATAACACAATGGTTTATTTTAAAATTAATGGGATCTTAGAGTCTATGAAATACGATATGCGTTTTTGTGTTAGAAGCCTAAACATCCTCATTTTTCTTTTCAATCAATAATAAATTATGTGGTATCTGCTTCAGGCCACTAGGCCAAACTTCCTGCTGAGAACAAGTAGAAAAGCTGAGCAATACAATGAAAAATCTGCTTTATGGTATTAAAGAGCTTTGGAGAGAGACAAGATTTAAGAAGTGGAGATGTCAGGAGAGAGGAGCCCTGCTGGGTAGATCAAGCTTGTGAGATGTTTTCCTCTGGGGACGTTTGTTTATACTTGGCGCAAGGCACAGAAATTCCGAAGCTGGGAGAAAGTGGTGGTTAAGAGGAAGCTGAACAACGTTTTTCAGTCTCACGAGACAAAATTGGAGCTCATTTTCTGCCAAGAAACAGAGTTCTTTGGCTGTTCTAATAAACGATTACATATACATTTCATCGGATTTATAGTTTGTAGCTAATTTTTCAACTTTGTAGCTGACACAGCATTAAATATTCTTATAAACATTCCTGAACATTTTTGTATTTTTTCAGAATAGATTCCTAGATGTACAACGAATGGGCCAGAGAGAAATTTCAAGCCTCTTAGATACTGTCAAATCATCTCCCAGAAATGCCCCCGATCGTGGTCCCTTCATGATCTCTGCGGGTGGCGAGTACTGCAGTTACTGATCTAAAAAACTCTTGGTCCATTTTGGAAGGGAAAATACATATCACCGTGAGCTTGGTGTGACCTTGCCTCTATTTTGAGAGTCTGGTAGTGACAGCACCTGGTCTCCATATCTCATTTAAGGGGGACTTCCACACTCGCTGGTCTGGAAGTTCTGTCAACAGTTGATACCTGTCTGATCTGCATGGTCAGAACACTGGCTGCGTCCTTTCTGTGTTATCCATGACGCATCACCTACGTACGGACCGTCTCCTACGCTGTAACACCGAGGCACTGGTTCTCAAACCGGAGTGATCCTATTCCCTAAGTGGGGTTGCAGGACATAGCGAATAAAACTGTGATGTCCCGTAAAATGGGATCGTCAGATAAAAATGATTGTCCTGTGCCATATGGGGGACATACTAATACTACAAAATATTCTTTTATATTCTGACATTCACATCTGAATGAGTGCCCTGTGTTTATCCAGCACCTCTACTGGGAGGGGACTTTGGACATGGTCTGGAGACATCTATGGCTGTGACCCTGGGCTGGGGCGTCCACTGGCTTCCAGTGTGCGGAGGTCAGCGATGCCGGTACATGCACAGCAATGCATAGCACGGCCCCACGCAGCCAGGAACCATCTTCAGTGCTGCTGAGGTTGAGGATCCCTGACCAGAGGTATCTGAATTCCCACTTAAGTTTTCAGGCTTTTGTTACTTAGCTACTGAGATGCAAGATTTGCAGGCTAAATAGGATCCATGTATATGGGAACGTATGACTCTCTCGTGCCCTCTCCCTGCCTCGATCGAACACTTCCTCGGTTGACTATATTCCTCCCCATCCTCAGTCTCATTTCTCTCCACGGTCCTCACCACTGTCTGCAACTATATTCCCTGTGTTTACCTGTATTTCGGTCTGCCCCTCACTAGAGTATTACCAGCCTTATGACGATACAGACCCGGCTCATCTTGTGGAATCTCATCTCCCCAGCACCTAGGACAGCATCTGGCCCAGATGTGTGTCACGAATGACACCATGAATGAGTAAAGACAGAAATGTATCTTGCTTTTAAGATAACGTCACAGTCTCCAAGCACATGCCTCGTGACGGATCATCCCTGTGCCCGAGCCCTGCTCACGCTCGCATCTCCACAGAGGCCGTTGCGTTCGCCACCTGCTCTGTCTGTCGTCTTTGTGCACCTTTAACACTTGGAATTTTGAGAGATTTTGTTAATTTGGAGGCTATATATTTTTACACAAAATATTTATGACTATACACTGTGAATTGTATTTCATTAAAAATTAAGACCTTTAACCCAGTTAATTATTTTTTCCTTGAATTTAACTTTGTTTTTTTATTAAAGTTGTGACACTGGTTTTCCTTTTCTATGGAATATTTACACCCATTTTTTTAATTCTTGAAATTTCTCAATTTATTTTAGGAGGTCTCTTGGAGACAATTTATAGCTCTAACTATTTTTTTCTTTCAACTTTTGAGCCAGAATGAGAGTCTTTGTCTTTTACCAGGAAAGTTTAGCCCATTTATATATAGTATCATAACCTATAAATTTGTTCATCTATTATCATATTTTCTATTTTTTGTGTTTCCAATATATTACTCAACAAACTGTTCTCTCTCCTCACTTCACTCTAATCTATTAGTATAAAAGCCTAATTTTAAGCTTACAAAAAAGTACAGTTGAACATACCTCTGGTTATTATAGATAAAAATAAAGGCACATCCACTGACATCTCCCATAAAAATACAAACTTAGTACGCCTTTACTTTTTCCCGCATTTCTATTGGCATTTTTTTAATTGCTATTTTGAATTTGTTAGGTTTTGTCTGTATTTAAAACTATTTATTTGAATTCTGTGCTTAAATGTTTTCAGAGCTCACTTGGTCCTCTTTTAACACGACCTTCCTGTTCTTTCAATATCACACCTGAGTCATCTTCTGGTGAACCGGCTGTGCTTCCGTGATTCTTCAAGGAGGACAGAGAGGGGGTACACATTTGTATCTTTCTGTTGCCCACACAATTACCAGGAAAAAATCCAGGGCAGATAAATGTTCAGTGAGAACATCCCTCATCGTATGTCTGTGAATATTTATTATTTTTTAACATCTAATTTTGCACAGTGGACAGGACTAAGGCCAGCCTGATTTTTTCATTTTAAAGGTTTATAGAATTATTTTTTTACCCTTGACAGTAATATGTGTCTTTAGTAAATATCTAAAGGTGGTGTTTTCAGTTTTCTCTGGAATTCAGTGAAATGTGATATTTTAAATGCATATAGTATTGCATAATATATTTCATATATAAGGAATAATTTATATACGCGCACACACACACGCACACCTTCCCAGTGACGTTTTCTTTTCTTGCCTTTTAATGATGTTTCTGTTGCACTTTCCTGGTGTCCTCGTTAAGAGCTCCGTGGTCCTGTATTGAACGTCTGACGTGCATCTCACGTGGTCACAGCCTCTTACTGATCATTTTCATCTCTTTGCCTTTTTCATTTAGCTGTAGAGAAAGCTTCAGAAGTTCCCTTTCTTATGTGATAAATTGAATGTTCTGCATTTTCAGATCTGTTATTACATCTGAAAGCATCTTAAATTCCATACTTTTCCATCTGGATCATTTCATTATAAAACAACAAATGGTCTGCTTTTCTTGATGACTCTGAGCTCAGACGTTCTTCCGTGTCAGATGTTTTTCAGTGTTCCGTGGCAGACACTCTTCAAAGGTGTGCTGTTCCTCGACCTCTTGAATGTCTTTCTGAATTTTTTTCTTTGATTTTGCGTCTTTTATCGATAGGTCCTATTCTCCTTCAGGTTTTTGCTTTTTATTTAAATGTCTTTAAATGGGGGGGCAGTCTTTCTTGCATTGGAGTTGCATATGCCCGTGGGACCACCAAGCGCCAGGTGTGACAAGGTGCACCTGCTGGGGGGAGGGGGAACTGCTCACATTTGCAGCGGGGGAGACCCAGCGCGACAGGTGCCTCCTGCGAGGTTGCTGAAGCTGCTACCTGGGCACTGGTTTCCTGCAAGTGGCCATAGGTTTGACCTGGACTCATGCCAGGACCCCCCAGTGTGGCTGTGTCCGACCTTTTGTGCTCCCCTCCCTGCCCCTGTTAGGGAGGAAAAACGCCAGCAAGAAGCTTCTGCGCGGTGTGGCCGAGCTCACTCGTGCAAAGTCTGTTGGCCGTCAGCACTGGGAATATCAGCAGGTGAGGGAGCGTCTCTGTGGTCCACGACCTTGGCTCTTGCAAATATCGGTGTAGTTCTCCCGGGCTGACAACTGTTTTCTTTCTATGACACCGTGCTGAGAGGTGCCAGATATGGCAAATAAAAACACGAGATGCCCAGTTACATTTGAATTTCAGAAAGAAGAAAACCCACAGATTTTTTAACATTTATTTTTTATTATAGACACGCCCCATGGAATATGTCTGTTTGCTGGAAATCGAAACATAAGTGGGTTCCTGTGTTGTATCTGGCAGCCCGACCCATGCTATGTTTTGTGCATGAGGTGTCTCGAGCCTCCTGTGACTTCCAGGGATTCTCGCTGTCCGCGGCGTGCAGGTCGTACCTAGTTTTCAGCAGCGATGCAGATTTTTACTTATTACCATATTCTCTCGGTTATTGTTCTTAGGTCCACTTGGGGGAAAAAATAGAGTCCTGTGCTCAAACTGCTGCCTTCCTCGTGTTTTTTAAAAGTATTACTTAGGGAAAAATGATCTTTTCAAAAATGTTAACATTACTATAAAATCTCTCGAAGACTACTGAGTTGCTTAAAGATGTGAGCATGTCACTTTCCTTGAAATAAGTGTTTACAGCTGTGTCACCCAAATGTAAATTTTTTTCTTAAAGGATTATTAGCCGAGATTCGCTGTGCACAGCTTTCTTGTTTGGCACTTGGCTCATTTTTACGTGGAATAGAAACGGTGTCCTCTGGTTACGAGAGCCACCCCTGTGGGGCTTGCAGGATGATGAGTTTTACTTCCTTCATTCTGTGCATTGTGGAATATAATTGGCATTATTTTTTTTAGTTTATTAAAAAGGAAGAAACTGTAGCTTTAGGTCAACATGGAACATTTTCAAGCAACAAACATGCGGGTCAGCTACCAGGCAAAAAGTCTATTAGGCTGTTTGTGGAATAAAGCAAGGAAGTTACTTCCCTTCGAATCATGTGCACGGTGACCCCTGATGTCCTTATTGCTTCTCTGAATAAAGTCAGGGCACCCCACGCCGCTGCCCCTGGAATGTGTAATTAGTTGCACAATTAAGTTTTGTGTCCTCCAGTGGGTAGGGGTCAGATGTTCAACAGGGAAGTTCGCAGAGCCCTGGTGTTTAGTATTAATGTTTAACCGTCTGTAATTTGGTTATCTGGCTTTGGCAGTTTCCACGATGAACTGCAAGCTCGTGCCCAGGCAGCACGAGGTAGCTGTTCCGAGTAGCGCCAAGGTGTGTTTTAACCACAGGGACGCCGTGTGATCCGTGCAGTTCTTCCGGGAATCTCCTGTCCGCGTTAGTCCGTGTAACTGAGATGACGGGAGCTCTTAATGGGCTGAAAGGATCGGGGTTCTGATGGTCCCGATGGCAGAAGACAGCAAATGAAATCCTAACGTAAAAACTAATCTGCTCTTTGTAACATAAAAAGCATAATCCATTTGTTGATTCAATCGCCTGTTTATCAAATATTTATCGAGTACCTGCTATTGGCCAGGGCCTCTTCTGAAGACCATGAACACGGTGGAGAAAAAGCCCCGTGAGTCGTGTTGCTCACTGGCGTGTGACCCGCTGGTGCATACGGGGAATTCTGCACGGCGTGGAGGCCTGTGGCAGAGGATCCGGGGTTGGAAGGAGAAACACAGGTGGAGAATGTAACCCACAGTCATGCAGTGAAGGAAAGTGTTCCAGAAAAATGACTTTCATAATGCAGCTGGGTTGGGGAGGGGCAGGAATGTGGCCGGGCAGATGGGGAGGGGTGTCCAGAGAAAGGACGAAACCTAAAGCTTCAACCCAGAGCACGAGGAAAAGACTCACTGCCTATGCTTTCCTTTCACTAAAACTCATCTGTGAAAATACAAGTTTATAGAAGATATAAACCAGCAGTCATCTGCAGAAATTTAAAACATAGTCTTTTTAAGGAAAGGAGTCTCTTGTTATATCTATGATATTTTGATTTTTGGAAAAAAAAATCCATACTTATTAGGTTGAACCCTATGAAATTGCTCTGTGGGTCGGTACAAACTGCTCGCCTATTATAAGCGGTTTCAACTGGCTCAGCACAATCCAAGCCTCGGTGGTTAAACCGGGGCTCAGCTGGCCTGAGTTGGGTGATGCCATTGAACGGAGAGATTTCTTCATTCGGGGCCGTGATGTTATGTAAGCTCGAGTTGAATGAATGTGTCGAGCTGCCTTCTTGGGTGGAAGGGACATTGGAAGCAGGTGGGCACCCTGCGGTGTCCGAGCTGGGCTGGGCCCTCTGCAGAGCCCCCGGAAGCACAGAGGGTGACTTGCTTGCTGCTCACAAAGCCGGGGACAGGACCCTGTCTCCGAGCTCTCTGTTCTCTGCTGCTCACAGCTGCTGCGAGGGGTCTGGACTCAGGTGGGCGTGATGCTTCGGAAAGCGTGTTCACGTGGGCCTTCGAAACAGGTACACAATGAGTGTCAGAATAATCAAAGATAATTACACGGCTACTGATGAGAAGGGCTTCGGTGCAGCCGGTGGGGCTTTGCCTAGAAAGTCAGCGTTCCCAGAGCCAATAATTTCCATTTCTAAAACTCCTTAAATTGATTCTTTGGGTTATGTAATTGCTCTGTCTGTGCATTTCTTACAGCAACCTGTAAAAATAACATTTTGGATGTTTTCCCCCCAAGGGAGAGGGATGTGTTCAGTAAGGGAAAATGAAAGATGTTTTTTGCTTGTTGGTGGCAGGGTAGTTTCACAAGACATGGATGTAACGGAAGTGGGCGCTGCCCTTGGTTCTCGGGTTCTGGGGTCCAGTTTGCACAAGTGACTCGGAGCGGCTGCTTCATGCACTCGGCCCTGGCATTTAGTGGTCAGGTAGTCTCATCTGTTTCTGGAGGGCTCTTCTCAACATGCCCTTCCAAAGTCTTTTCCCTGCACCTCTCAGCGTAACTCCAATTATAACTTGCAATGTCTACGTGAGTTGTAAGTGTCCATCTGAATGTATCTTGGCCTTAGCCATTTCCCCCTGGACGGCGCGTGCTTAGGTGTAGCCTGCGTGCGTGTGAACCGTGAAAGATCGGCACATTGGCTGTGAAAATGGACAGGGATCAAACCACGTGCTGAGGAAGTTACTCTTGTCTGCAGACCGCGCGGTCGAGTCAGTGGGAAGCTGCTTCTCTGGGTGATGCCGGCACATTCTTAACACCTTTCTAACACTGGCGAATCTCCCGTTTTAACAAAGTGAGAGCGAGTCTTGGGCAGAACCCCCAAACGCACCATTATTGCTAGCTGAAATTTTAAAACATGATTTTGTTCGAATTTTATTTGCTTGCACGAGATCTATCCATGGCATGCGATACTGGTTTTCTGCTTACGTTAGTGACATCCGTTTCTCCTAGAGCAAATGTATTTATTATCAAGTGGTTTGATCTAAATAAGAAATTTTGGGCAGACGGTTGCAGAGGCGGCATGGAGATGGGATAGTCCGGTACAAGGGGGCAGGCAGGCGTCTGGGATGTTGGGGACAGGGCCCCAGAGGTACTAACGCCTGAACTGCGCTTCCTTCCTGCAGTGTCGGAAACTCGCGGGATCCTGGACAGCATCCAGAGGTTCTCCCTGCTGCCCACCTACCTCCCCGTGACCTACCACATCAACAACGCGGACGTGTCCTTCTTCCTGAAGGAAGCCAACCAGGACATCATGAGGAACTCCAGCCTGCAGTCCCGCGTGGAGTCCTTTCTGATCTACAAATCCAAGCGGCTGCCTGTGCTGAACGCCAGCTACGGGCCTTTCTCCATCGAGCAGGTGGTGCCCCAGGACCTGATGCTCCCTTCCAACCCCTTCGGACTTACCAGCAAGTTTTCTCTCAGCTGGAAACTGAAAGCCTACATCCTGCGGGAGAAGGTCTACCTGAGCCGGCCCAAGGTGCAGGTTCTGTTCTACATCGTGGGCAGAGACTGGGACGACCACAGTGCCGGGGAGAAGCTGCCGTGTCTCAGGGTCTTCGCGTTCCGGGAGACCAGAGAGGTGAGGGGCGGCTGCCGGCTGCAGGGGCAGCTGGGGCTGTGCGTGGCCGAGCTGGAGCTGCTGCCCGGCTGGTTCAGTCCCCCCACG